>JAODAL010025937.1:0-57679 GCA_025379985.1 Phyllomedusa bahiana | reverse complement strand
AAGGCACAGAGAAAAAAACATGGGACAAGAGCATGTAGGGAAAAGGATTTTAGACCAGCGGGTTTGCTAAAATTTTGGGCTGGGAAAAACATCCCCCCCTTTTTTGGGGAGCCCCCAAAAAAGCCGACTGCCGGAAGGGGGCCCTTCCCCCCCGAGAAAAGGCCGGTTCAAAATTTTAAAAAGATAACTTTTTGTTGTACCCAAAACCCTGCCGTCCCCTAGTCGCACTCCCCCCCCCCAAAAGGGGGAAAGGGGACTCACCCATGTTTTCAACCAAAAAGGAAAACCAGGGCCCCTGTTTCCTTTTTTGGGGGAACTGGTTAGTCCCCGGATCGATTGTTTAAGCCCCTTATGGGTCGACTTGGGCCTAAACAACCGACATAATAAATTTTTAAGCAACTTCACAAAGCAGTGGGTTATTTTCCCCCCCATTTGTAGGTAATAGGGTTCCCCCCCCAGAAAGGGTTTTTTTTGTCCCCCCAGTAGGTGGAAATATGGGTTTTTATGTCTCCCAGTGGGTAGTTTTTTTGGGGTTAAAAGTCCCCATAGATAAAATAGGCAGGTTTAAAAGGTCCCCCATTTGGTTTTCCAGGGGGGTTTTATAGGGCCCCCCGAGCAGGTACATAAAAAGGGTTTAATGGGTTTCCCCCCGGGGGTTTAATTTAGGCGGGTTTTGTGGGCCCCCCCTGTGGAAAATTTTTGGGAGTTTTTAAAACCCCCCTCTGGGTATTTTGGGGGTTAAAATACGCCCCCCACAGGTATATGGGTTTTCCCCCTCTTTATAAAATTGGTGGGGTTTTAAATTTTCCCCCGGGTACCGTATAAAGATAGTTAAAGGAACCTCAGAAACCATTTTGTAATAGCACTATATGGGAAAACTTTAAAGATCACCCAGCACGTATATAGGTAGCAAAATATGTAGTTTTATATTTCCCCCCCTGCAATATATATGAAACCTTATGGTTCCCCCTGCCCCCTATTTTATGAAAGCTTTTATTTTCCCCCCTGACAATTTTTAAATTTACCCCCCTTTATAATTATTTTCCCCCGCAATTTTGGGGAAAAAAGGTTAAAGGCTTTTTGGGCCCCCCCTGCAAATGTATAGGGCAAATTTAAAAAAACACAAAATTTTACAGTCCCCCTCCCTTTCCCATGCCCCCTTTAGGGGGTCCGGGTTTTTCCCCTTTCAAAGGCAAAGGGACGCACCAGGCCCCGTGCAGGCAGCATGATGACCTCACGCCTCCTGTGCTGTGTACCCCGGGCGACCCCTGCTTGCGGCTCCCCAAAGGAATTTTCGGAGGGGAAAGAGCCCCCGTTTCTCTGCTCTATAAAACCCCTGTAACGGTATGTGCCCCGTAGGCCCCAAAAAGTTTCCGGGGGGCGAAGGAGGCGGCGGGCCCCCGGGAAAAGGATCTTTTCGTAGCCCTCTGTCTCCATGGATTTTGTTTGGGCGGGGGCCCCCCTTTTTGCGTTAAAAGTCAATAGATTTTCACAATTTTTAACCAAAACACACTCACTGAAAGGTGATGTGGGGTCTCTTGATTTTTTTTTGGAATAGGGGTAGGCCCCCCAAGCAAAATGATTAAAAACCAAAAAAGCGCGAAATAAACACCAATACATTTGTAACCCGGTGTAAATGACCCAAAACTTTATTAAAATCAAAATTGAAAAACCGGGAAAAAAAAGGAAAAAACCCTCGACTCAAAAAAGAGCCCACCCCTTCAGAAACCCCAAGAGGGGGAAAAAAAACCCCCCTGGGGGGGAAACCCTGGGGAAACCCCAATGGCAAAGGGGGTTTCCCCTTCCCCCTTGGGGCCTTAGGGGGGTTAATCCCAAAAAACAATTGAATTACAGTTTTGCAATAAATACTTTTAACAAAATTTTACAGGAGAAAAAACATAACAAACATAGAAAATTTAAAAATAAAAAAACCCCCATGAAAATTGATAAAATTCGGTTTGCAATGCCCGTCACCCCATTTATGGCTGGGTTTTTTCTTTTTTAAAATTGGAAGATGCTCTTTGAACGGTTTTCTCACACCCCCTGGCAAAATTAAAGGGGGGATCCTTTAAACCCCCCCAACCCATCCCCCTTAAAAATAAACCCAAAAAAGGGTTGTCAAATCCAGTTTAAAACCCTTTTTTTCCCTTTTTTTTTGCTAAAAACCCCCAAATTTTTCCATAAAGGGCGGGCCGGGGGTGGGGGTGTAAAGCTCGGGGGTTTCCCCGGGCCCGCATCAAAATGGAAAACTGATCATGGCGTGCGGGCCTTTTTTTAAGGGGGGGAATCCTTTTTTTATAAAATAACATCCCCTCACTCATTTGAAGTCACCCACAGTGTTCTGATGTAAAAACCCTTTTCAGGGACTGACAATGCCCCTTAAAATACAGAGGTATTAAATAACAGTTACTATAAATAAGAATTTAAATAAGACACCCCCCCATCCCTTTTTTTTTTTTAAGTGTCTTATGAACTTTTTGAGTTTTAAAGATTGGGCTTATAGGTAGCTTTTTCCAAAAAAAAATTTTTTTAAATAAAAAATGCTCATTGGATAATATACATCGTTTTAAAAATTAAATTTTTAAAATTATTTTTTTTCTCTGATGATCAAATTTGGTTTCGTTTGCAAAGACGTCAGATAATTTTGAAATAAACTCCCCATTAAAAGAAGAAAAAAAATTTTTTTTATCAGAAAAACCCCTCCCAAGGGATAACATTTTTTTCCCAAAATGCACTGTTTCCAAAATTTTTAAATCTGAAACAAACATATTTACAAAACTTTAAAAATGGGTTTTTTAAAGAACTGAAAAAAAATCATTTTTTCGGGAATTTGCAGCTTTTAAGAGACATTTTTAACAAAAATGAAAAACTTTTTCAAGCAAAAAATTTGGGTTAACGGGGGACAAAAAAAATGAAAAACAGGGAAACCCCCTTCTTTGAGATCAGCCTCACAATTCTTGCACCCATTGAACTTGTGAATTGTTAGAGAGTTTTTGATTGACGTTCTTTGCTGGAAGTCAGAAAAGCCCTCCAGAGCTGCTGTTGTGATGTGAATTGCCTCCCACCCTCATAGATCTTTTGCATCAGGATACTACTAAGGTTCTCGACTGGGTTGAGGTCTGGAGAGGACGGTGGCCACACCATGAGCTTCTCTCCTTTTATGCCCGTTTCAGCCCATGGCTCAGCGGTATTCTTTGCAGCATGACATGGTGTATTGTCTTTTTAATCATTAAATTTTTTATTGGTAAACAAGCACAGTTTCCATGAATGAGATATAAAGGGCATAGCCCAAAAAAGAAACAGAAAACAGTAAACAATAACAGCAACAAGCCATGTAGCATCGACTGGACAAAGAAAGCAAAATATCCGTAGAAGCTCCGGTATCAAAAGTAAGTCTCTGGGTTTTGGGGTGCAGAAATACAGGCAATCCGTGGGTATTAAGCAAGGCCTTCCATACACCCAGTCGGATCTGCCGCCAGATATTTGAGTGCAAGACATCAAGCAGCATAGATAGAGTCAACCCACACCTGCCACCTGTGTTTTCTCTTTGGAAGCAAGTGAGGAGGAGTAATGAGGTTTATTTCACTATGGAATTGGTTGTTGACTCTACTTAATACCTCCCCAAAATCCGGAACCACTGAAGACTTCCAGTGAAAAGCTATAGTAAATCTCGCAGCAACCAAGATGTGTTGGATCACCGTTTGGTGGGAATATGGGAGGTCATATGTGCCAATGTCCAGCAGAGCAAGCTCCTGTGTGAGATTAAACTGAGAACAAAACAGGTGTTGGATTAGTCGCTCCACCTGAGCCCATAAGGGTCTAACGATAGGACACAACCACCACATGTGCGATAGTGAGCCTGCTGACCCACAGTCTCTCCAACACATCTTGGAAGAGCCTGGGAATATATGGGCCGTTCTTACAGGGGTGAGGTACCAACGGAGATGGATCTTTCTTGAGAGGGCTAAGTGGTTGATACAATTGGAGTGTTTAGACACCGAGGCTGCTGCTTTCCGCCACTCCTCTACTGTGAAAGACCTAGACATCTCTTTTTCCCATTTGGTCATATACTCAAGTTTAGTCTCCTCATTTACTACCGTTAGTGTCAAGTAAGCGGCTGCAAGACCCTTCATACGGTGATGATCATCTAGCAGAAAACGGTGGAAGGGGGATACATGAGTCGTGAGGGAGGAGGGGTTAGATATGGAGGAGACGGCATGTCTAATCTGTAAATAGATGTAAAATTGTGAGTTGGGTAGGGAGTATTGGGATGAAAGGTCCTCAAATGTCCTAAAGATTCCGTCTGAGAAGAGGTCTCCTATCAACCAGACTCCTCCAGAGATCCACTGGTCTAGGCGAATGCCCGGTATGGCCCCATATAGCATCGATAGAGGACAGTATTTTTTACTAATACTAACTTTATGTTTTTTCGTTATGTGGTTGTACCATATTAAGACAAGGTGTTGCATGGTGTCAAGGGGGTACTGGGTCGAGGGGAATCGTGGAAACCCCAGTGTCAGGGCCATGAGGTGATCCTTGATGGAACCCGAAGGCAGCACTGCATTTTCAATACATGCCCAATGATATAAGTGGGGAGAGTTCCAGTGTATTGCAGCTGGTTCTAGAATGGCGGAGATATTGTACGCCTTTAAGTCAGGGACCGCCATGCCTCCTTGATGTTTTAGCAGGTATAAGTATTGTTTTTTGAAACGAGGTTTCTTATCTCCCCAGATGAACCTTAAAAATACGGACTGGAGCCTACGTAATAGGGATGTGGGGATAATAAAGGGGAGAGCCCTGGCCACATAAAGGAATTTAGGAAGGAGAATCATTTTTGTTAGGCTAACTCTAGCCATCCAGGAGAGCGAGTGTTGGCTGAACCTGGAGGTCTCAGCAGATAGCGATAAGAGAAGGTCTTCCCAGTTTCGTTTAATAGTGTCAGGAAGGCATGGAAAAATCTTGATCCCCAAATAAACAATATGGGAGTCTGACCAAGTAAAGTTAAAGCGACGCAGGGCGGCGCGGATTTGAGGGGGACAGTGGATTGGTAAAATATTAGATTTAGTAATATTTAACTTATACAGTGACACCCTCGAATATTGTTGGATTATGTCAAGTAGAGCAGGAATCGACTCCTCCGGGTTTTGGCACATAATCAGGACATCATCCGCGTATAAGCTGGTTTTATGACTGAAGGAAGCTATGCTGACTCCTGTGATGAGAGGGGACCTCCTAATCAACTCCGCCAATGGCTCAAGGCAAAGATCAAAAATCAGGGGTGAGAGCGGACATCCCTGTCTTGTACCATTTGAGATACCGAAAGGCTTTGACATGAAGCCTGAAGAGAAAACGGCCGCTGAGGGGGATGTATATAGTGAAGATATTGCTGCATAAATTGGCCCATCAAAACCGAACTTAAAACAGGACCTCCCCGGAGATACCCCCAGCAATACGGTCAAAGGCTTTCTCTCCATCGAGAGAAAGGAGGACCGTCGGAGTCTTAGTCCTGTCGAGATATTGTAAAATATTGAGAACTCGTCGAATGCCATCTCTGGCTTGTCGGCCCTGCACAAATCCCACCTGGTCAGAGCCAATCAGGGAGGGGAGGACTCTGTTAACTCTATTGGCTATAATCTTCGCATACAATTTAATATCGGAGTTAAGTAGGGAGATAGGCCTGTAATTTGCCATGAGATCTAATGATTTGCCGGGTTTAGGGATTGTTACAATGGTAGCTGATAACATTTCCGGGGGGGGGTGACCACTGAGAAAAGAGTTAAAGGTATCTAAGAGACATTCACTAAGAGGAGTCTGGAAAAGCTTGTAATACTCATTGTTTAAGCCGTCCGGACCCGGGGATTTATTTAATTTAGATTGGTTAATAGCTTGTAGAAGTTCTTGGGAAGAGATGGGCAGGTTAAGAGAGGACCGTTGAGTGTCAGAGAGTTTTGGAAGGGATATTTGAGCTAGGAAGGATTGAAGTTCCGGAGTTTCAATATGTGGAAGTGAGGGGTCGTCTTTGAGGTTATATAAAGCATGGTAGTATTTAGCGAAAGAATTTACGATATGTTGTGGGTCTACTATTTTTTGGTTATTAATTGTGAGTGACGCAATTCTGGATCGGAGTTGGAGCTGTTTGACCCTCGGGCTAGAATTTTCCCCGGACGGTCGCCCTGCATGTAAAAGTTCCATTTAAGTTTTGCCAGGGAGGCCTCATATCTATATAAAGTAAGTGTTTTAAGTTGTTGCTTTAGGGAACGCAGTTCTTCAATTATTGAAGGGGAAGGCAGCTTTTTAGCCCTTTCATCTGTTGACCTAATTTTCTCTAGGAGTTTATTCAAATTACCTTCTCTTTTACGTTTTTCCCTAGAAGCAATTTTAAGGAAGACACCCCTGATTACTGCCTTGTGGGCACACCAAAGAGTAGAGGGATTGGACACTGAGGCTCCATTGAGGTCGAAGTACTCGCTCAAGGCGGACTTGATCTCGTCTACAATTGCGGTCGACTTCAATAAGTACGTGTTGAGTCTCCATGGGGAGTAAGGCGGGGAAGAAAATTTGTCTGCTAAAGTAAGAAACACTGGGGCATGGTCTGACCAGGTTCTGATGCCTATTTCCGTTGAGAAAACATTGCCCAGGACTTGTCTATTAACCAGGAAGAAATCTATCCTGGAGAATGAGTTGTTAAGGGCGGAGTAGAAGGAGAAGTCCTTTTCCTCTGGGTGCGCATAACGCCAGGGGTCGTGAAGGTTCTCCATGGGTAACATAGAGTTTAAGTCTAGCATTTTAGGGGAGAAAGTGCAAGACCTATCTATTTTCCTATCTACGACCATGTTAAAGTCTCCACATATAATAAGGTGTCTGGCGTTGAGCGCTTTGGTTTTAGTTATCACTTTAGAGATAAATCGCGATTGTCTCTTATTAGGGGCATAGAGAGTGGCAATGGCATAGTCTTCACCGTCTAACAAGCAGTGCAGAATAATGTACCTGCCGTGTTCATCGACCACCGCCTGTTTTAGGGAAAAGAAGACAGAGTCCTTAACAAAAATTGCTACGCCCGCCTTTTTCTGTGGGGGAGCTGCTAAAAACTGCACTGGGAAGTTCTTGTGTCTTAGTCTATGGGTGTCTCGATCCCTCAAATGTGTCTCTTGAAGACAGACAATATCAGCTTTAAATGTCTTAACATCTCTCCAGAGGGTAGACCTTTTTTGGGGTGTGTTAAGCCCATTTACATTCAGAGACAGAAACTTAATCCCCATAGTTTTGGCTTAAGGAGAATTTTAAAGCCGCAGAGATGTGAAGGTCACGACCCTCCAGAGAGAGATACATCCAGTGATACCAGAAACCAAATGAAGCATACATGGCAAAAAATTGGAACAAGTGTAAGACCCGTATAACCATAGGCAGAACAGATAATAGACAGCACAAAATACAGACAAACATAACAGAGTTCCCTAAAGTTGGGAAGGATTTCCGAAGGGGGAAAGATGAACCTACAGCGGAAGGCCGCGTGGAGCAGGTAACAACACCTATGAAGGCACACATGAAGAAACGCATGAGCCCCAGGTGGAATGGGGCACCATCAAAGTTCCGTTCTGAGACTCAGCCCGGTGTTTTGGGCAAGGATCTGACTCGTTTCTCGGACCATACGGGAGTGATGGCCATCGGGCGAGACCTTTGTTCTCTACTGGGAGATGTAGTTGGTGGTTGTAACAGATCCCAGGAAGTGAGGAGATTCTTGACCATCAGTGGGTTATGGCAAATAGTAGTGACATTGTCTCTTGTGATGATCAGTTTTATGGGGAAGCCCCAATGGTAACCAATGCCATGCTCTCTGAGGATCTTCGTGTACTGAGAGAACTCCCGGCGTTTCAGCATGGTTCCTGCGGAGAGGTCCGGAAAAATCGCAATATCTTTAAATCTGTCCGGTAAATGGGGGCGTTTGCGAAGGGCTTTGAGGAACTCATCCTTCATGCGGAAGAAGTGTATCTTGGCTATCACATCTCTTGGGACCGAGGAGTGAAGATGTTTCGGTTTGGGGAGCCGATGGATACGGTCCACAGTGAGATCAATCTGGGTAGCCTCAGGCAATACCATAGCCATGAAATCAGTGAGAAAGGGTTGCAGCATGTCTGGAGCTACGGACTCCGGTACTCCACGGAGCCTGATGTTCTCTCTCCGGGACCTATCCTCTAAGTCCATGAGTTTGGATGATAGCCGTTTTACTTCGTCTTCCAAAGCTGCGTTTGCGTCAATTAGGGTGTTATGAGAGTTGGCGAATTCAGACATTTTTTTTTCTAGATGATCTGTGCGGGTCACCAGAGTTTGAATATCCACCCTAAATTCTGACATGGTGTGTTTAAAGTCAGATTGGATGCTTTCACGAAAAGATGAAAACAGGCGTTGCAGGGTAGCTTCCATATTAGAGGAGAATTCCATGTTATCATGTGAATCTTGTGAATTGGAGGTAGGAGAGGTCCCTGAGAGTGACGGGAAGGAGATGCCTCGGTCTGCAGAGGATGGCTGGGATGAAGTTTGGGGAAAGAACTCAGTGAGTTTTGTTGGTTTGGTTCTGGTTCTCCTCTTACTCGTACCGCCCATGAGCTCTTGTAGGGGATCCAGGGTCGGGTACAAGGATTGTATTTGTGTTTTTTTTTTTTTTTTTTAATTAAGTCCCTGTGTAGCGAATATTCGGTGCTAGACTCAGGACAAATAGGGCAGTCCGATACAGGTATATGGGCTGGCGCAGGAATAATGATCTCACCCCGAGGATTCAGGGCCGGGAGTTCAGAGCACTCAGCACCAGCGGTGCGTCTGTTACAGGCGGAATATAGGAGGCTAACTGTAGTGATAAGAATATAGGTAGGTATGCCCCAATCGGTTGGAGGTGCTATTCTGGACGCGCAGGTCAGATATGCTGTGAGCCGAGTGTTATCCTCCACAGGAGTTGTGGAAATGAAGTAAGGGGTAGCTTGCAGGTTAGCCACTGAGCATCCCACGTTGAGTTGGAGTAAACTCCGGAGCGAACCTGGGATGGTGACTTTGCTTTGGGCAGATCGCCGCCAGGAGAGAGATAATTATTGGATAAACCTTTTTGTTGAAGGTAGAATAGCGCGTGAGGTCCAAAGTGGCCCTGCAGTTAATAATTGATTTCTGAGGAACCTTGCTATGCCGGGTTTTCAAGCAAGGAGTACACGGACGGCTATCTGGTAGGCTTCTGGGTGGGGTGAATCCTCCAAGTTTAGTGGGTATGATAGACAGAGTCTGTCTGCAGGGGAGACTCTGCGCGTGGCAGCAGTGAGAGATCCCTTTCAGGGAGAGGCTGGTGGGGCTTTTGAAATGGCTGCCGCAGGCTCTTGTTTAAATGTGTGGCCCCTCAGGCGGCAGTTGCAGATGGAGCTGGAAATATGCTGTGGGGAATGACTGTAGAGGGCTACCAGCTTTTTGGGTGCTGCTCGTAAAGTCCCAAATGTAAATAAAGGCTATTGTGCTGTCCCACTCAAGGGAGGCACCTAGGGGCTCCTAAAATGGCCGCTGCCTCGTGTTTATGGCTGAGCCTCAGCAGAAGCTTATGTCCGCTCCCGAGCGCGCTAAGTTTTTCCTGCGGTACCTTTAAAGAGTCCTGAATGGACAGCGTGAGGGGGGTCCGGGGAACGTCCGCGGGGCCCGATTTCAACCCCCAGGGGAGCTCCCCAGCGTCGAGGCGAGAGGGGGCCGGGTCTTGCAACAGGTCGGGGGGGGGCGGAAGTAGAGGCGCCCCGGGGGCAGGGGGAAAGGGCCGGAGTGCTCCGGGGTTTCTTCCGATGGGGACCCAGGGTCCCAAATGCCTGGAGGGGAAATTTCTGTGCTGCGCCCCCTCTGCACGCAGAGAGCGGGCCGGGCCCCCCTCGGCGCTTCGGAGATTGCCCCCCCGGCAAGGCGGGAGAAGGGAGGAAGGAATTCCGCATTCCGGACTGTACCCGCTGGAGAGGGATCCCGATGGGTTCAGGATGATCTTGCTCTTGGTCCCGGGTGAGTTGAGGAACGGAGTGGGCTTAGTTGTGCCGTTTTACCGATGGTGGCCCCGGAGCTCTTCACCCGTGTGTCTTACTTCCATGAGCCAGGCCACGCCCCGAATGGGTATTGTATGTATGAAGGCCTTTCTACAGAAATTTCGGTTCTTCTTTTTGCAAACCCTGAAAGAATTGGATAGTCGAAACTTCAACTCTAAAAGGTCGTACAATCAGTGATCCATGGAACAATCTTGGCCCAAAAAAGATGAACAAAATGAGCTCATCAGTAAACAAGATGTTTCATATGGAATTTCATGTAGTGTGTGCCAATAAAACGTTTTGCCTGAAGCACTGGTAAGAGGTGGCCAATAGTAGGTTTATGGCAATGCAAACCCCGGACATGCCAAACCCCTTTGAGGTTGGTGGGACTCAGAGGCGCAGCAGCTTCAAAAAACCGTGTGCTGCTTTGTAATGGTTTTTTGGTCATGCTTCTTAATCTGGCAAATTTTCGGACAGAACCCCTTTCCCTTTTTATCTGCCAGACCTGTCTGTGCTTGGAAAAAACACAAATCTCTTGGAAGATTTATGATCATGCTCAAGTTTTTCCTAAAATATTAAAGTGTTATCCTTGCCAAGGATTGCACTGTTTGACGCTTTTTGGCAGTGAGAGATAATTTTTTTTTTCATATTGCTAAAAACCCTTTTGGGTCTTTTTAATAATGTGGAACGTCTTTTACTTTGTCAGGCCCAAAACCATCCATTTTTCTTGAAATACAAAAACTTTAATCTGTATAAAATCAATTTTGCATAAAATTTTCGATTGGTGTACCCAAAAATGTGTTGTGAATAATTTCTCAACAAACATGCTGAAAAGAGTGTTTTTTCTCTTGTGCAGGATTCCATACACGTAATAGTTGGGGGCGAAAAATTTTAGGAGGCATTCCCCAAGTGCAGTTGCGGGGGTTTTTGCTGAAAGTTGAACATAAAAAGACACCCCCCCACCATTAAGCAAGGCCCCAAAAAAAGTGAGTTTGTCTTGGGGGTCACCCCCCTTTCACCACTCTCAAAAATATATAAGCTAGCCACCTAAAACACAAGAAAAAATAAAGGGAGACAGAACCCCATGTCACGCATCAGGGCATCCCCACCCCAGTAGATTTTACAGGATATAAGCAAACCCAGTTGGAGGGTAGGCATACACCCACGTTATAGTTGGTAGAATTCAGAAAGGGTGGGTTGGCCGGGGGGAAAGTACAGCAGGCCCCTACCACCGGGCAAAAGAAAGTAAGCTCAAAATAAAAAAAACTTGGGAGGGGAAATTTCCCCGCAGCAGCAACCATTGGGGGGACTGACAGGGCCCACGATTCAGTAAAGACTATCTTTTTTGAAAAACTTTTTTGGGCCCCTCATATCACAACCGGGGTTATTGGCTATGACGTCCCCAACTTTTTACGCAACTTTCATTTTATTTTGAGAAACAGATCTATCCCACCAGACAGAACTACAGAGACTGAGTTTTGTTTCCAGTGTTTGGGAGTTTATGAAGAAGAGTGCGGGATAGAACTACTTCTGTTCGGGTGTTGACAGGCGTGCTTGGATGCGTTTTGTAACTAAGAGAATTGCCCCCCTCTTTTAAAAGAGGTCATTAATTAGACTAAAGCCGTACATAAGCCGTTAAATTTTTCCATTCGTCCAGTCTTTCAGTTTGCACTAACTCAGGGAAACCCCCTCAACCACCCCCAAAGCCCCGAGGCTTCCCAGAGGTTTGCCCCGGGGAAAATCCGGCTCAATCCCACCTTGAATTTAAA
This sequence comes from Phyllomedusa bahiana, assembly GCA_025379985.1. Lineage (NCBI taxonomy): Eukaryota > Metazoa > Chordata > Amphibia > Anura > Hylidae > Phyllomedusa > Phyllomedusa bahiana. The sequence continues at coordinate 45,879 of JAODAL010025937.1, read as the reverse complement.
AATCACTCACCTTGGTGTGAACGAGGGGAGGGTGAAGGAGGGAGTCAGTAAAACCAATGACATTCTAGGCCCAATTTACCGCCATTTCTCCTTTGGGCCACCACTTTGCTACAAAAGAAAAACAAATATTCGGACCCTAGCCCAAAACCCTGTATTAAATCACACCCCATCATTTATTTTAGAAAAAATCGGTATCAAAACGACATTGGTATATTCTCTTAAGCAATGTATCCTCCATCACAGTCCAAAAAGGTTGTTACCCCACTTTTCCCAGATGCAAAAATGAAAATGGCTATTTATGAAAACCCCCCAAGTCCAAAATTGTAGAATTACGGCAAAATTTGACCCCAGGACCTTGAGTGCTGGGCTAAAACCCTGAAAGTCAAAATGACAATCTCCCCAATTTTTGCGTAATAAACCCCCCCATTACTGTGGCATATCCAGGCAGCTTTGCTGTTCAGAGGCCCGTAGCAGCCTGGTAACACACCATGTGGAGAGGTTTTAGATACTGGTAAATACTAATGGGGACATATATGAAAATCGTCTTGGTCTAAGACTTTCTTTGTTAATCATAACAACCAATCAGAGCTCCCCTTTCATTTTTTAAACCTATATGAAATAAAAGGGGGAAGCTCTGATTGGGTTTATATGGGCAAAACGAAAGTCTTGACCGAGACAGTTTTATGCATGAGGCCCCAATTTTCTTTAAAAAGTCCCCCACCCCACTCCAATAGGCCATAGCTAGGAAAAATATGCCATTCGGGGTTGTATACTGCCTATTTTTGGGAAGAAAAAACACAGAGAAACAAAATAGGAAAGACATGTAGTGTAAAAAGGGTTTTTGTCAGCAGCGCTGGATTGCTCGGAGAACATACTCCCCTTTTTGGGTCCAAAAGCCCCACTGCCGGAAGAGCGGCCTCGTCCCCGGGAGCCGGTTCAGAATTTAAAAGTAACAGTTTGTTGTACCCCCAAAACCCGTCTTGCCCTGTCGCATCACCCCAGCAAGGGGGAAACCAGCATGTATTCACCCATCAGGAAAACCAGGGTCCTTTTTTCCCCTTTTTTGAGGACTCTGTGTTAGTCCCCCGGGGTCAAATTTCTAAAACTCTTACAGTCGATTAGAGCCTAAACAACCGAAAAATAAAGAATATTAGCGACTTACAATGCAGTAGGGTTTTGTCCCCCAGGTAGGTAATAGGGTCCCCCAGAAGTTATTGTCCCCAGTAGGTGGATATAAGTTTATATTCTCCCAGAGGTAGTTGTGTAGGTTTAATCCCAGTAGATATATGGCAGGTTAAGGTACCCATAGGTTTACGGCGGGTTTTTGGGCTCCGGCAGGGACAAGAAAGGAAGGGCCCCCCCGGGTATATAGGCAGGTTGTAGGGCCCCTGTAGCATATAGGCGCTTTTTTTTTATCCCCCCCTTGGGGTTTTAGGGAGGTTATAGTCCCCCGCAGGTATAAGGTCCCCAGCATAATATTGGTAGGGTTTTTTTTTTCCCCGTACATATAGATGTTATGGAACCCCCCCACATATTAGATAGCCGTATTAGGTAACTTAAAGACACCCAGCACTATATGGTCTATATGTAGCTTTTGTTCCCCCCCGCAAATATATATGTACCTTATAGGTTCCCCCCACCTAAATGTAGCTTATAGTTTCCCCCTGCACTGTATAGTAGCTTTAAAATTACCCCGCATATTGTAGGTAGCTTAAAAAAGGGTTCCCCCCCATGTTAGGGAAATTAAAAAAAAAAAAACTTACAACCACCTTTCCTCTCCCTGACGCTGGTCCCGGTTTTCCTTTACAGGCGAAGTGACGTCCCAGGCCGTGCAGGAGGGAAGTGAATCACGCCTCCCGTGCTGGTTCTCCCCGACCTGCTTGCGGGTCACCAGAGTATTTTGCGGAGCGGGGAGCCTTCGCTCTTGCTCTATGAGCCGTAACTGTATGTGGTCCAGGGCCCCAATGACGGCGGCGAAGGTGGCGGGGCGGTGCCCCAGGGTGACTCTGCGTAGCCTCTGTCTCCATGTACTTGCTTGCGTGGAGCCCTTCGTTTAATCAATGAAGTTACCACTAGCCAAACACCTCATGATAAGGTGATGTCCGGTTCTTTTATTTTGTGAATAGTGATGGACCCCAGCAAAAAGATTGAAACCAAAAAGCGCGAAAATAAACACACAATTACACTGTAATCAGGTGTCAAATCATCCAAACTTTATTAAAAGTCACGACACCGGAAAAAATGGAAAAACCCCTGACTCAGAAAAGTCACCCCTTTAGCATCGGGGGAGGAAAAAACCCCCTGTGGGGAAAACCCCTAGGGAACCAGCTGAAGGGGGTTGCCCTTCCCTTGGGGGTTAGGGGTTTAAAGCCCAAATAAATTTGATACAGTTTTGCAATAATACATTTTTAAAACATTTACAGAGAACAACATAACAAACATAGACATTAAATTAATAAACCCATCATGAAGATCTGGCTGCGATGTCTGTCCCCCATTTATGGCAGCTTTCTTTAATAATTTGGGGAGTGTCTTTGTACAGGTTTCTCCACTCGGCTAATGAAGGGGTCCCTTTCCCCCACCCCCTCCCCCAATCCACAAAGGGGTTTTCTAATCCGATAACCTTTTTTTCCCTGCTAAACCTCCAATTTCCATCAAGGGGGCCGTGTGTGGGTAGGGCAAGCTCAAAGGGGTCCCGGCGCATCAGAAATGGCATGATCATGGGGTGCGGCCCCTTCTTTTATGGAATCTTCTTTTGCATAACGGCCTCACCATTATGAAGACCCACAGTGTTCTGATGTAGTAACCCATTCATGACTTGGACATGCTCATTCAATAAGAGGCTATTAAACTGAAACATGTTACTACTTAAGAGAGTACTCATATGACAACCCACGTGCTGTGTTTCTTTTAAGTGTTATATGAAACATTTTGAGTTCTAAAGATTGGGCATATAGGTAGGCTCTTCCAAGAAAAATGGTTTAACTAGGAAAATGTTCATTGGATAATATACAATCGCATTCCAAATTATTATGAAAATTATATAGATTCTCTGCACTGATCTAATTGGTCGATGCAAATGACAGTCAGGATAATGTTGAAATCATCTATTCATTAGAGTAGATATCAAGTTTTAACGGACAAACTTCCCAATGATACAGATGTTTTCAAAATGCACTGTTCCAAATTAATCTGCACAACATAGTTACAAAACGTTTTATAGGTTGTAAAGAACTGAAAAAGATCATTTCTGGAATTTGCAGCATTAAGATATCATATTTACTAAAATGAAAAAGCTATTTCAAGCAACAAATTGTAACAGGACAAAATACATGATAACATGGGACCCCTTCTTTGAGATCAGCCTACAATTACCTTGCACCATTGAACTTGTGAATAGTTAGAGAGTTTTGGCTTGACGTTCTTTGTGGAAGTCAGAAAGCCCTCAGAGCTGCTGTTGTGATGTTGATTTGCCTCCACCCTCATAGATCTTTTGCATTGGATACTACTAAGGTTCTCGGACTGGGTTGAGGTTCTGGAGAGGGACGGTGGCCACTCCATGAGCTTCTCCTCCTTTTTATGCCCAGTTTCAGGCCCATGGCTAGCGTATCTTTGCAGATGAAATGGTTGTATTGTCACTGTATCGAAGAGCCTTTCTGCTACAGAAATTACGGTTCTTCTTTATGCACCATGAAAGAATGTGGATAGTCAGAAACTCCATATACTTTACAGAGGTAATTTTCACATTCTAAAGGCGCCTACCAGCTCTCTATCCATGCTTCCGGACCAATAAATGACTTGTCCACCTCCTCGGCTGACATTGCAGCCTATGTTGAGACCAAACATCCACTACCATCCATCTGGACCATCTAAGGTTTCATGGCATCATCAGTTATAAACACCAAATAATACAGCAAAAAACTTAATTTTACTCTAGAAAATTAAACTAATATAAACTTGAATCATTAGCAAACATGGTATAATAAACAAATTGCTTCACATGAATATACTTTTAGCAGTTTTTCTATAAGTCAGCAAGGTACATCTATGCACAATAGTATCATATCAGTGTATCATATAAAAGTTTAAAGATGATATACTCACAAAACTGGATCAAATGTACCCAATTTGATAGATGTCAAAAGCCATGAATCGAGGATTGATGTACCAATAATAGTAAATATATTTATCAAAAAACAAAAAAAACAATGTAGGGGACTATATACTTTCATACAAACCTACCAGTCCTTATATTGGCCTTACTAACATGGCGGGCGACCCACGTCCCAAAAAGGGATGACCCCCTGACACAAATATGATATAAAAATATTAAGGAACGAAAAGTATACTGCTAATCTAGATTAACACCGACGCCTTTCCCGTTATTGATACGGGTCTTCAGGAGAAGAAAAACATCCAAATATATACATATGTAGCATAAAAATACAAAAATATGGATATTGATATCAACTGCTAAAAGGTCGCTACAATTCGCGATCCATGGATAGAAATCAATTCTATGGGCCAAAAAGATGAACAAAATGAGTCCATCAGTAAACAGACTGTTTCATATGGGAATTCTTCATGTACTGGTGTGTGCCAACTACTACCGTTTCTGCCTTGAAGCACTGGTTAAGAGGTGGCCGAATAGAAGGTTTATGGACAACTGCAAAACCCTGGACGTAGCCTACACCTTGAGGTTTGGTGGGGACACTCCAGAGGCACCAGCAGCTTCAAATACCTGTGTTGCTGCTTTGTTAAAGGTTTTGCGTCAGCTGCTCTTTAATCTGGCAAATTTTCGGGACAGAAACCTTCCTTATTATCTGCAAGACCTGTCTGTGCTTGGGATAAAACACAAATCTCTTGGAAGTATTATGATTCATGGCTCAAGTTTTCTGGAAATATCTTATAGTGTTCTTATCTTGTCCAAGGCATAGCACTGTTTGACGCTTTTCGGCAGTAGAGAGAGTGATCATTTTTCTTTTCCATATTGCTAGAAACTGTGGTCTGCTTAATATGTGGAAGTCTTTTCTAATTTTGTCAGGCCCAAAACCATCCATGAGTTTCATTGCAAATACAAAAAACTTTATAACTGTATGACACAACCAAATTTGTATAATAAATTTCGACTTGGTGTAGTCCAAAAAATGTGTTGGATAATTTCTCAAAACATACATGCATGCAAAGAGTGTTCTTCTTGTTTCAGGATATGCATACATGCGTAATAGTTGGGGGGTCGCAACTGGAGGCATTCACCAAGTGCAGTGCTGGGGAATTTTGCTGACAGTTGAACATCAAACAGACATCGCCCACATTAAGCAAGGCGACACAACATGTGAGTTTGTCTATGGCGGTCAGACCCTCACCACTCTCTAAAACTATAAGCTCAGCCACCTACAACACAAGAAGAGAAATAAAAGTGGAGTAGAGAAACCTGTCACGGCATACAGGGACAGGCTACGCACCAGTAGATGTTTACAGGATATAAGCTGAACCCCAGTTAGGTGGGTAAGGATACAGCCCCACAGTTTATAGTTAGGTAGAATTCAGAAAGCGTGGAGTTGGGACCGGGGCCAAAGTACAGCAGTGCCCATACACCACCGGGTACAGATAAGTGAAGCCTCAAAAAATAATAAACTTGGGAGAGGGAATTCCCCTGCAAGCAGCAACCATTGGTGGACTGGGGACATGGCACATGGCTTCATGGTATGACTCTCTTTTGTTGAGATCTTTCTCTGGGCCTCATACTCACAACCGGGTTAGTGGCTCTACTGGACGTGACCCCAACATTTTACTGTAACTTTCATGTTTGTTTTTGAGAATACAGATCTATGCCCACAGACAGAACTACAGAGTCATGGAGTTTTGTTTTCAGTGATTGGGGGAGCTATGAAGAATGAGTGAGGGATTAGAATCTACTCTTGTGTCTGGTGTTGACAGGAGCGTGCATAGTGGATGCGTTTGTAACTAAGAGTATTGCACTCCATCTTTGTAGGAAGAGCGATCATTAATTAGGACTGAGCCGCTAAGCCATAAGGCCTGTTTCAATTTCCCACTTGTCCAATGTTTTACGTTTGAACTAACATCACGGACACCCTCAACCACACCTAGTCAGAGCTTAATCAGAGCGTGTCCCAGGGAAATCAGCTGCTATACACTTGAATATTGAAAATCACTCTCATCACTTGCGTGTGAGAAGCGAGGGGGAGGGTGAAGGATGGAGACTCAGTAAGAACAACGGTGACAATTGCTAGGAACTCAATACCGCCATTTCTCCTTTCGGCCTCCACATTGCTACAAAGTACAAATATTCGGACCTAGGACCAAACTGTATTAAATCACACCCCATCATTTTTATTTAGAAGTAGATCAGGTATCAGAAGGACATTGTGTATATTTTATAAGCAATGTATCCTCCATCACAGCTCCTCAAAGGTTGTTATCCAGCTTTTCCAGACTGCACAATGCCAATGGCTAGTTATGCAAATCCCCAAGTCCAAAATTGTAGAATTACTAGGCAGATTTGCTATCCAGGAGCCTAGAGTGCTGGGCTAAAACCCCTGAGAAGTCATAAATGACTAATCTGCAAGTTTTTTGCTGTTAATAAATCCCCCATTACTGTGGCATATCCAGGCAGCTTTGCTGTTCCGAGGCCCGTAGCAGCCGGGTAACACACCATGTGGAGAGGTTTTAGATACTGGTAAATACTAATGGGGACATATATGAAAATCGTCTTGGTCTAAGACTTTCTTTGTTGCTCATAACAACCAATCAGAGCTCCCCTTTCATTTTTTTCAGAGCACTATATGAAATGAAAGGGGAGCTCTGATTGGTTGATATGGGCAACAACGAAAGTCTTAGACCGAGAACATTTTCATGCCATGAGGCCCTACTTTTCTGTAATAATGTACCTCACCTCACTCACCATTTAGTGCATCAGCTAGGAAATTTTGCCATTCGGGGTTGTATACCTGATATTTGGCAAGAAAAAGGCACTAGCAGAAACATCATAGGACAAGAGCATGTAGTGTAAAGGCGTTTAGTCTGCAGCTGCTGAGACATTGCTCGCGGGAGAACATACTCCCTTTTGAGTCCAAAAGCCGAACTGTTCGGAGAATAGAGCGGCCTCGTCCGAGCAGCGGCCGGTTCTGAATTTAAAAGATAACAGTTTGTCTGTACCAAAACCTTTGCCTGTGCCCTAGTCGCACTCACCCACAGGCCAGGTGGAAGGGACTCAGCCATGTATTCACCTTTCAGGGAAAACAGGTCGCCTGTTCTCCTATATTTGAGGACTCTGCGTTAGTCCCCGGAGTCGATTGCTAAGCTCTTATCAGTCGACTTAAAGCCTAAACAACCGACATAATGAATATTAGCGACTTCACAATGCAGTAGGTTATATGTCCCCCAGTGTAGGTAATAGGGTCCCCCAGTAAGTTATATGTCCCCCAGTAGGTGGATATATAGTTTATATGTCTCCCAGTAGGTAGTTGTGTAGGTTATATGTCCTCCAGTAGATATATAGGCAGGTTATAGGTACCCCAGTAGGTATACAGGCGGGTTATAGGTCCCCGAGCAGGTACATAGAAAGGTTATAGGTCCCCCAGCGGGTATATAGGCAGGTTGTAGGTCCCCCTGTAGGCATATAGGCAGCTTTTATATCCCCCTCTGGGTATATAGGCAGGTTATACGTCCCCCAGCAGGTATATAGGTCCCCCAGCATATATATTGGTAGGTTTTAGTTTCCCCAGTACGTATATAGATAGCTTATAGGAACCCCAGCACATATGTAGATAGCACGTATATAGGTAACTTAAAGATCACCCAGCACGTATATAGGTAGCATATATGTAGCTTATAGTTCCCCCTGCACATATATATGTACCTTATAGGTTCCCCCTGCACCTATATATGTAGCTTCTTAGTGTTTTTTTTTTTTCCCCCTGCACAGTATATGAGCTTAAATTACCCTGCACATGTGTTTGGTGCTTTTAAGTTCCCCAGCAATGTATTGGGAGATTATTAGTTTCCCTGCAAGTATAGGTGCTTAATGGTTCCCCTGCACATGTATAGGCTATTAAAAAACACAAAACCTTACCGTACTCACCTTTCCGCTCCCTGACGCTGGTGTCATGGTTTTCCTTTCACAGGCAGTGGTAAGTGACGACACCAGGCCCGTGAGCTGCATTGATGACACTCACGCCTCCTGTGCTGTGTACTCCGGCGAGCCTGCTTGCGGCTCACCAGAGTACTCTGCGGAGCGGAGAGCCTTCGCTCTCTGCTCTATAGACGCCTTGTACTGTATGTGTTCCGTTGGACCCTATTGATCAGGCGGCGAAGAGCTGGCGGGCCGGGGTGCGAGGATGACTCTGTCGTTAGCCTCTGTCTCATGTACTTGCTTGGTGGAGCCCTCTGCGTGATGTCAATGAGAGTTACCCACATAGCCCAAAACACAACTCATGATAAGGTGATGTCGGGTCTCTTGTTTTTGGTGAAATATGTGATGGACCCCCAAGCAAAATGATTGAAACCAAGAGCGGAAATAAAACACACAATACACTGTAAATTGTGTCAAAATGATCCAAACTTTATTAAAAGTCACATGACACCGGAATGAAAAAAATGGGAAAAAACCCTCGACTCACGAAAGTCACCATCAGCACTCAGGAGAGGAAAAACCCCCTTGTGGGGGAATCCTCTAGGGAACCATGCGGAAGGGTTTGCCCTTCACCTTGGGCTAGAGGGTTAATGCAATATACATTTGTATACAGTTTTGCTTAATATATACATTTTAACATACATTTGTTCAGAGAACAATCATAAACAAACATAGAATTAAATATAATTAAAACCCCATGCATGATAGATCTGGCTGCGATTGTCTGTCACCCCAATTTATGGTAGGTTTCTTTATTAAACTGGACGAGTGCTCTTTGTAGCCGAGTTGTCTCCCACTCTGGTAATTGAAGGGGATCCATTACCCCCCACCCATCTCCCTCATATCACAAAAAGGGTTGTCTATCCAGATAACCCTTTTTCCCCTTTTTTTGCGAGAACTCCAATTTCCATCAAGGTGGGGCGGAGTTTGTGTGTAGGGTAGTCAAGCTCAGGTCTCCAGGGCATCAGAAATGGCATGATCATGGCAGTGCCGGCCTTCTTTTTATGGAAATCTTCTGTATGATATAACTTTGCCTCACTAATTATGAAGTCCACCCTCAGTGTTCTGATGTAGTAACTTTCATGACTGACTGCTTCTTCATAATTCAGAGGCTATTAAACGGAAACATGTTTTTATATAAATTAGAGTACTCATAAAGACACCCCCACGGGCTGTTTTTCTTTTATAGTGTATATGACATTTTGAGTTCAAAGATTGGCTTATGGTAGCTCTCCAAAGAAAAATGTTTACTAGGAAAAGTCATTGGATAATAATTACATCGCATTCATATTATTATGAAAATTATATTGTTCTGCTGTGATCTAATTGGTCGATGCAGTGGACGTCAGGGATAATTGTTGAATTCATCTAACCATTAGAGTAGAAATAAGTTTTATTGGACAAACCTCCCAAATGATAACAGTTGGTTTCAAAAATGCAAATGTTCCAAAGAATTGCAAACTTAGTACAAAAACGTTTGATAGGTTGTATAAGAACTGAAAAAGATCATTTATGGAATTTGCAGCATTAGAGTCATATGTACTAAAATAAAAATCTATGTCAAGCAAAAATTGTAAAGGACAAAAAAATGATAACATGGGACCCCTTCTTTGAGATCAGCCTCACAATTCTTGCACCCATTGAACTTGTGAATTGTTAGAGAGTTTTTGATTGACGTTCTTTGCTGGAAGTCAGAAATGCCCTCTCCAGAGCTGCTGTTGTGATGTGATTGCCTCCCACCACTCATAGATCTTTTGCATCAGGATACTTACTAATGGTTCTCGACTGGGTGAGGTCTGGGGAGAGGACGGTGGCATCACCATGAGCATTCTCTCCTTTTATGCCCGTTTCAGCCCATGGCTCGCGGTATTCTTTGGCCCCATAAGTCCATGACATGGTGTATTGTCATGTATGAAGAGCCTTCTTGTACAGAATTACGGTTCTTATTTTATGCGACATGTTTTGAAAAAGGAATGTGGATAGTCAGAAACTCCATATACTTCTACAGATGTAATTTTCACACTTAAAGGCGCCCCCAACCAGCTCTCTATCCATATTCGGCCTCAAAAAATGACTCTGCCACCTCCTGGCTGGACATTGCAGGACTTGTTGGGGACCAACACTCACCTCTCGATCCATCTGGACCATCCAAGGTTTCATGGCACTCATCAGTAAAACACCAAAATAATACAGCTAACACTTAATTGTATTCTATTTAATTCAACACTAAATGATTTGATTCATAGAAACATATGTATGATAACAAAATTGCTTCCATAGAAATATACATAGCAGTTTTTCAAAAGTCAGCAAGCGTAGTACATCTATGCACAATAGTATCATATCCGGGTTATCATATAAAAAAGTTAAAGATGATATATCACAAAACGGATCAAATGTTACCAATTTGATAGTTGACAAAAAAGCCATGTATCGAGGATTGATGTACCAATAGTATATTACATCACGGCAACTTTAATTAGGTACACATGCTCGTAAAGGGTTGGACCCCCTTTTGCCTTCAGAACTGCCTCAATTCTTCGTGGCATAGATTCCACAAGGTGTTGCAACGATGCTCAATTGGTACCAAGGGGCCCAAAGAGTGCCAAGAAAATATTCCCACACCATGACACCACCAGCCTGAACCGTTGATACAAGGCAGGATGGATCCATGCTTTCATGTTGTTGACGCCAAATTCTGACCCTACCATCCGAATGTCGCAGCAGAAATCGAGACTCATCAGACCAGGCAACGTTTTTCCAATCTTCTACTGTCCAATTTCGATGAGCTTGGGCAAATTGGAGCCTCAGTTTCCTGTTCTAGCTGAAAGGAGTGGCACCCGGTGTGGTCTTCTGCTGCTGTAGCCCATCTGCCTCAAAGTTCGCCGTACTGTGCGTTCAGAGATGCTCTTCTGCCTACCTTGGTTGTAACGGGTGGCTATTTGAGTCACTGTTGCCTTCTATCAGCTCGAACCAGTCTGCCCATTCTCCTTTGACCTCTGGCATCAACAAGGCATTTCCGCCCACAGGACTGCCTGCTCACTGGATGTTTTTTTCTTTTTCGGACCATTCTCTGTAAACCCTAGAGATGGTTGTGCGTGAAAATCCCAGGAGATCAGCAGTTTCTGAAATACTCAGACCAGCCCTTCTGGCACCAACAACCATGCCATGTTCAAAGGCATTCAAATCACCTTTCTTCCCCATACTGATGCTCGGTTTGAACTGCAGGAGATTGTCTTGACCATGTCTACATGCCTAAATGCACTGAGTTGCCGCCATGTGATTGGCTGATTAGAAATTAAGTGTTAATGAGCAGTTGGACAGGTGTACCTAATAAAGTGGCCGGTGAGTGTATATATATATATATATCACAAAAACAATATAGTGCACTATATACTTTACATACAAACCTACCAGTCCTTATTATGCCCTACCTAACAGGCGGGGACCCCGTCCCAAAAAGGATGACCCCCTGACACAAACTATGATATAAAAATATAAGGAAACCGAAAAGAATACTGCATAATTAGGATTAACACCTGACGCCTTTCCACGTTATTGATACGGTTCTTCAGGGGAAGAAAAACATCCAAATATATATATATATATATATATATATATATATATATACATATGTAGCATAAAAATACAAAAATATGGATATTGATATCAACTGCTAAAAGGTCGCTACAATCAGCAATCCATGGAACAAATCTATGGGCCCAAAAAGATGAACAAAATGAGCTCATCAGTAAACAAGACTGTTTCATATGGAATCTTCATGTATGTGTGTGCCAACTACAACCGTTTCTGCCTGAAGCACTGGTAAGAGGTGGCCGAATAGTAGGTTTATGGACAACTGCAAACCCCTGGACGTGCCTACACCTTGAGGTTGGTGGGACTCCAGAGGCACCAGCAGCTTCAAATACCTGTGTTGCTGCTTTGTAATGGTTTTTGGTCAGCTGCTCTCTTAATCTGGCAAATTTTCCTGACAGAAACCTTCCTTATTACCTGTCTGTGCTTGGATTAAACCACAAATCTCTTGGAAGTATTATGATCATGCTCAAGTTTTCATACCCTGTCCAAGGCATTGCACTGTTTGACGCTTTTCGGCAGTAGAGAGTTTCTTATTATTAATATTTATTTTTGACCGCCCTTGGTTCCAGAGTGCTGTAGATTCAGGTTTCATATATAACATAGGTCAAACAAGTACAAAGGTGACAAATTACTAACTAACAACTGGTACAGAAGGAGAGAGGTCCCTGCCCGTGAGGGCTTACACTCTAAAAGGAAGGTGGGAAGAGACAGACGGTGAGGGGCAGACATGGTTGTGGATGGTGTAGAGACAGCAGGGTTATTATTGGTTATAGGCTATCCTGAAGAGATGGGTTTTCAGTTTGCTTTTGAGGCTGGTGAGAGTGGGAGAGAGTCTGAGGTGTTGGGGCAGTGACTTCCAGAGTATGGGGGAAGTCTTGGAGACGGTTGTGTGAGGAGCTGATAAGGGGAGAGCAGAGGAGAAGGACCTGTGAGGAGCGGAGATTGCATGAGGCGAGATATCTGGAGATTAGAGCAGAGATGTATGGAGGGGAGAGGTTATGGAGAGCTTTGTAGGTCAAGGTTATTAACTTGAACTGGATTCACTGGGCAATGGGAAGCCAGTAAAGGGATTGGCAGAGGGGAGCGGCAGAGGAGTATCGAGGAGAGAGGTGAATCAGACAGGCAGCAGAATTATGGATGGATTGGAGGGGAGCGAGGGTGCTAGTTGGGAGGCCACAGAGAAGGATGTTGCAGTAGTCTAGGCATGAGATGACGAGGACATGGACCAGCATTTTTGTGCTTTCGGAGTTAAGGAATGAACGGATACGGGAGATATTTTTCAGGTGGAGGCAGCAGGCAGAGGTGAGTGTTTGGAGGTGGGGTTTGAAGGACAGATTGGAGTCAAGGGTTATCCCAAAGCAGCGGACTTGTGGAGCTGGTGAGAGAGTGTAGCCATTGACTGTGATAGAGAGATCGGGTGGAGGGAGACGGTGGAAAGATGATGAATTCAGTTTTCTCCACGTTTAGCTTCAGGAGACGTGAGGAGAAGGAGGATATGGACGAAAGACAGTCAGGGATCCGGGAGAGTAGAGGTAATATCTGAGATGTAGAGTTGGGTATCATCAGCATACAGATGGTATTGAAAACCATGCGATGCTATTAGTTGACCCAGACCAATAGTGTAGATAGAAAAGAGTAGTGGGCCCAGGACAGACCCCTGGGGTACACCAACAGAGCGGGCAAGAGGAGGAGGTGATGCGTGAGTGAGTGAGAGACACTGAATAATGTGGATCGTTCTTCTACTTTGCGAGGCCCAAAACCATCCATAGTTTCATTGAAGTACAAAAACTTGAATCTGTATGACACATATCAAATTTGCATAATAATTTCGCCGCGGTGTAGTCCAAAAATGTGTTATGAATAATTTCTCAATATACATGCGTTACACGCTTGCAAACAATTTGGACAGAGTAAACAAGCGCGTTTACAGAAAGCAAAAGTGCACACTGTTGTGTGAATTTCCCCTAAGTTGGGGTGGTGTTTTCTGGCTCAGTGCCTAGTGCAGCCTGAGCTGTAAGGTTATGTTCACATGGCAATGACTAGGGCGTATTTCGCCCCGTATTTAGCGCAGTACGGCGCAAAATACGGGGCGAAATACGTCCCAGTCATTACGGTAATCCACAGTTCTCATAGAGAACTATGGATTATGTCTCCTCTCCCCGCTCGGTGTACTGTATAGAAGTGACATGTCAATTATTCACGGCGTATACGTGCCGTGAATAATGAATGTCTATAGGGCCGGCGGGCTCCCGTCCGCCCCCCGGAGCAAATGGCATAATTGCGGGCAAACATGTCCCACAATTACGCCGTGAATAAGCCGTGTGAACCCTTTCTAAATATGACCTTGCTATCTGTAGCAAAATGTTAACACACAGTATAGCACGCCCTTGCCATAAATTCACACTCCTTTTACTGAAGCCACAACCCTTTGTCAGGCAAGGCACAGAAATGTCTAGAATCTGTCTAAACACATAATAGATGTGGGGTAAGCAGGTATACCTGTATTTTAAGTGCAAATGCCATAATAAATGTGTTGCAGTGTGTGAACTCAGACTAAGGGTATGTTCACACAGCAGAGGATAAAATACTCATCGGATTCTAATCAGAATCCAACCAGTATTTTACACTTGGTTTTCTTTTTTTGCTTTTGTCGCGGTTTTCAGATTTCCGACGTCCCATTCAATTGACAGCATTATAATCCGCCGTTTTCAAGTGGAATAGGATGGATTATAGAACACGGTCTAAGTTTTTTGACCCGGTTTTCGGAATTCAAATCCGACATCAGAAAATCCATGCTGTGTAGACTACAGCTCAGATTTTCTATTGAGGTCTATGGGGATGATTCACAGTCAGAATTTTGCAGATTTTAAATCTACGTAAAAATCCAAAAGTAAATTACTGCCGTGTAGACGTAGCCCAAAGGCATATTCCCATCACACTTATGGCCTCTCTCACGTCTGAGAGGTGCAGGTCCCACTCCTCAAACCCACAGCTATCCTAAGAACAGGCCCCTCAAAGTCTCCTCTGAGAACCAAGAAGTGAATTTAACCAACCCGTTGATGTCAATGGCTGTTGGGGTCAAGCCTTGCGGCTATAACGTTCAGTGCTATCAATAAGGCAATGAGCTGTTTATGGCCAGACCATGGCACTTGATCACAGACATCGCCCTGAAGGTTGCACCTTTTCCTTTGTGGATAGCAGCATCTCCCTACACAGCCATCACTTCATACCTACACTATAACCAATATTGGGACCAATGATTGCTGAATCTAAAGGTTCAGAATGGATTTCCACAACCCACTAAAATCCCATGTTGGCCGCACAGTGTGATCTGTGTATCATGCACAGTGCTCGGTCACATGGCGAATGCACCGGCACCTCAACACCAAAGAACTGGAAACATCACTAACGGCTCCCTTACGTCTACGCATGCGCACTGGCAGATAACCGCTTAGTTTTTCCAGTAACAAAGATGACCGCCACATACCGGAAGAACAGTAGTGCTTCCGGCTCAGTTCTAACGCCACATCCGGGTCACTCTTTCCATATGCTTGTTACGTTCTAAGAAAGTTGTCATGACTCGCTGGGCTCGGCCGGGGCAGGGTAACGCTGCAGCCGGGAACCGGAAAGTGTACGAGGCGACTCCATGGCAAGAGCTGCACAAGAAGAGCTCGGGAGCCGGGACGGACAAGAGGGCTGCTCCGAGCGCGGAGAGGGCGCCCCCGAAGAAGAAGAAAAAGAAGGTGTTCGTCGATGAAGATGTAAATGGGTTCAAGGCGGCGATGCAACAGGGGCAGGACAGGAAGGAGCAGCGCAGCGAGGGCAGGAGGCTGAAGAGGCAGCAGAACAAGAAGAACAAGATGGTGAGAAGATCCCCGTCCTGCCGCCGCCTTATGGGGCTGCCCCTCTAATAGCTCCTCTGCTCGGGGCCATCATCTCTGTCCTGTACGACCACACATAGGGTAATGTTCAGTGGTGGTGCTGCCGGACCATAGAGCATGCACTCCCTGGAGGCCCCAAAGGTCAGAGATGATGCTGGGGTCTCAGCAGGAGGTCGCCCTGTGCTCATCTGGTCAGATATTTTAAACAATTAGTGATGGCAAGAAATCAGAGAATCTCATTAAAGGGGTTGTCTCACTACAAGGATTGTTTTTTATGTTGACGATCTTGCAGAAACAAGTCACTTTGTAATATATGTCCATTAACATTGTCCTATCCATTCCTAGATATTCCCTCTTGTATAGGTTGCATCAGCTCCTCAGGTCGCTATAGCTACAGACCTGTTCTTTTCCTCCTGACAGGCTGCCAGTGCTGGTTGCTATAGCTACAGACCTAGTATCCTCAGCAGCCCATCACTGCAGGTCAGTAAAACCAGTAAACACGCCCTGAATTAAAAAATGAAACCAACAAAACAGTACTGAGGAAGGATGAATCAATGTAGTGAGAAAACCCCCTTTAAAGGAGTCGTCCATTAGTTTTAAAGGGGTTGTCTCACTACATTGATTCAGATAACCTTCGCCCTGTTCTCTCAGTTTCATTTTTTAATTCGGGGGCATGTTTACTGGCTACTACTGGCCTGCAGTGATGAGCAGCTGAGGACACCAGGTCTGTAGCTATAGCAACCAGCACTGACAGTCTAACAGGTCTGTAGCTGTAGTGACCTGAGGAGCTGCTGCAGCCCATACAAGAGGGGATATCTAGGAATAGGTAGGACACTGTTAATGGACACATATTGCAGAGTTACTTGTTTTTGCAAGATCTTTAACAAAAAGCAATCCTTGTAGTGAGACAACCTCTTTAGGTTTCCCACTGTTCAGGGGTGGGATCAGAGAGGAAGAAAGGAAGTGGAACCCACCTGTCAGACCAGCTCTATTCCAGCTAATGATGTCATGTAGCAGGATAATGGGTAACGCTCACCTAGGAGGTGAGTGCTAAGTGGTAAGGTCAAAATTGACCAAGTAACAAATAGTAGTAGAAAACCACGGCACACCAGTTCTGGTATCATACAAATAGTGTTTTATATTTCACAAAAATAGATAAGATACTGCTTAGAATGAACATTCTGTAGAAAGGTTACAGTGATACAATAGATGCCTTAGCCTTTGTCACAAAAGACATCTTAATAGATATGAGGCATAAGGTAGATCAGATAATGAGTGTATCAGGAAGAAAGCAGGATTGGTGCTGGTCAGAGGCGGCACAAAGGTATGAGGTAAGGCTGCTATTACAATTATGGGCTGTGAGAAGCAGAGAAAGCATGCAGAAGCATCTGTTGACTCAGCCTCATACCTTTGTACCGCCTCTTTTACTTCTCTGAAAAAATGAAAGCTGAGCTCTAATTGGTTGCTATGGGCAACAGATCCAAAATGTCACAGTAGGATCCCATCTGAACTGGGGTCACCTCAAATGTTCATGCATCCACAAAGTAGCAGAAATGCATTTTGTATTAGTTCCTATGTTCACTTTTGATTGTCTATTAGCTTTTGTAGAGGGCTGCTGATATTTTGTTGTGTTTGTTTTGGGTAACGGAGACACTTATGCTTAGGGTATGTTCACACCGCGTTTTTTGGCCTTTTTTTTTTTTTTTTAAGTGCGTTTTACACGCTGGAAAACAGCCCAAAATCAGCCCCCGACAAGATTCAAATCATTCCTCTTTGAATATAAGATAAAATACACCTTTTTGTTCACACAAAGCGTACTTCGCAATTCCGAGCCGTTTTATGGGTGCAATTATGGCCGTAAAAATAAGTGACGTCAATTCTTGAGGCATTTTTCACTTGTAAAATCCCCATAGTCAACAGTGGGGATAGGATTTAAAAAAAAAAAAAAAACCACACTTCAAAATAAGCCTCTAAATCAGGCGTATTCTGAAGCGTAAATTTACACTTCAAAATAACGCTGCGTGAATATACGTTTAGAGAGTTTTCATAAATGAGGCTCACTGTATTACCATGGACACCATCCATTTTCATCTAAGGGTTGTCTCTGCAGTAATCATGCACTCAGAACCACCTTAAGGAAAACGTTCAGTCTCTTGACTAAACTGCTGTTGTGTGCCTCATTTTATAATAAATTGCTGCTTGTTTATGAAAAAAAAAAACCTTGCGTGGCCAAGCTTCATGCCTTGTGATGTAATACCCCTAGTGCGGCTGCCGCTTCAGAGTGCTAAGGCTGGGAAGATGCTGGTCATTGACGTCCTCGGCCTTACTCTCCCTCTCTGTGTGCTAATATAACATGAGTACAGTATAAAGGTATGCTCACACAGCGCAACTGCGGGGTGTATTTTGTTGCGTAATTACGCTGCAATACGCCCAACAATAACGGTAATTCATAGCCCTCATTGAGAGCTATGAATACCTGACGGTTTCCCTGGTGTATAATACGCGGCGGGGAAAACAAATGACCTGTTTAATCTTCCCGGCGTGTACGCACCAGAGAGAGTGACAGTGAATGGGAGCTGGCTGTCAGTGTTTTAGAAGTAAGCGCTGGCCCAGTGCGTGCTTATAAAACACCCGATGTATTGCGACGTGTACAGTGAACATACCCTAAGGGAAATGTTGCGGACTACATCTTTGATCGTATTGTCAGGTCATGGCGGTTCTATGGACAAGGGTATGTCCAGGCTGGATATCGCCCTATAGTGAGGTGTTTAGCAATTTTCTGCAGTTTGTTACTTTAGATCTTGGGATAATTCTTGTATTATCTATACATTTCCTTATTAAAAGTGTCCGTTGAATGCAGGTATCCAAGAATTCAAAGCTGAAGAGGAGACAACGGGCACATTATTGATCAGTCTACATTTTAATCTTTTAGGTCTGCTTCCACTGTCGAAAACCTGGTCATGGCATGGCTGATTGTTCAGAAGCCCTGAGGTGCCAGGAGATGGGAACAGGAATATGTTTCCGCTGTGGATCCACAGAGCATGAAGTCAATAAATGCAGAGCCAAAGTGGATCCAGCACTTGGTACATGTGAGAGCTTCCTAAATATGTAGTTTGAAAGTCAGCCTGTTAATAGAAGTTGATTTGTTGAGTAGTCATTTGAGGCTTAAAGGGGTTTTCTCACTAGGTTGTTTCACTGAGTCATAAGCTTTTCACTTATTTTTTTTTTTTTTTTTAAACAATATTTTTTATTGAGAAGAAAAGCAAATTCAATCCAGAATCAACCAGATAATCACATAGCATATAGCTTTCACAGGTATTCTTCTCCATTTTTCATTAGTAAAAACATTGAACTTGGAACAAGGAAAAATAGTGTCTCCAAACAATTTATAACTTGTCATCTCTAAAATACCTCTCTATATCACCGATTGGTGTTTCCCCCTGCCCCGAATGATCACCCTCTGTCTCTGCTGTCATACAGTCACAGGAACTCGTCTTAAAGACCGTCCCATATCAGGTGCCATCCCCGATCTCGAGCCTGCCAGTTTTTCCCTGAGGTAGTAGTGAGAGGAGCGGAAATGATCCACCAGTGCTTTAATATCCTCATCTGCAAAGGTTTTGATTATGAATCCTTTCCATTTCTGAAAGAACTTTTCTGTCAGAGCGCTCTTGTTTGTTTCTGCTGCTATCCTATCTATCATAATCAATTTTCTAATTATGCTATCTATTTCCTCCCTGGTTGGGACACTTGCCTTCAACCAATGACGTAGGATGCATTTCTTTGAAACCAGTAGGATAATGTGAACCTCCTTGTGATTCACTAACACTTGTTCTTCTCCCCTCCTAGAATCCGCAGCAGGAATATAGTGAAAAACCGCATTCACTCACTCTTGTCTCCTCAGGCTGGGGGGGAGGGAGGGGTTGTATAGCAGTGATTTAACATATTCAACTTCTAGCTGAGCTTTTATGCTGACAAGAGCAAGAGAGGTTTATCTCCAGTAAACGCAAGGTACAGGTTCTGTGAGGACTGAATACAATGGCTTATGTGTAAACTGAAGCTAATCTTGTTAGAGATAATTAGTTTTTCTCCAGAGCTGGAGTCCATCAGTCTTACTGTGCACTCTGCTGTCTCAGCTAATCAGTTAACATAGTTATGTTCTGGTATGCAGATAACCACAGAAACCTGTGTGCTCTCGGGCACATAAAATCTCATCTCATAACTAAAGTAAAATCTAGAGACTGATGTATTTAGAAAAGTCTTCATTTAACTGTCTCCATGTTGAAAGCTAATCTTTGTAGGTAGAAAACCCCTTTATATATGGGTGTTTTTAACACCTGACTATACATTTCCCATAAGACAGGAAATAAAGCATGAAGGGGAACCTGTGTGGTGGTTTATACTACCCTATGTGAGAGCAGAATATGATAGAGGAGAATGTTATATCGGGCTATATGATTTGGAGCAGGATTACCGAGTGAATGGCTGAGAAAAAATACAAACTGTAAGTGAAACGGCTGCTAACCCCGCCCTCATGTTTTTTTTTCTGTATACACACTAATGCAGGAAAAGCTGTCAATCATTTTATGTGGGTGAGGTAAGCAGGACTTAAGGGCGCTTTCACACAGTGCGTTTTTTGTGCAGAAATCTACAGCATTAATTGCTATGCCTTTATGCACAAAAAACGCATCAAAAAACACAGCTGCGTGTGAAAGCAGCCTGTTTAAGTCCGATCAGTATTCTCTCTGCTTTTTAATTGGTAATCCTGCTCCAAATCATACAAACTTATATATCACAGAACTCAGCTTCTCTCCCTCTTAACATATTCTGCTCTTATATAGGGCAGCATAAGCCACCTGACAGGTTCTCTTTAAAGGGCTTTTCTCACCATGCATTTTCACAGCCAGCTTTAGAATGCTGTTCAGCCTGTGGACGGGTCTATGGCAGTGACTGACACATCAGCTCTGCTCTGAGATAAGAGAGAGCATGGGGAGGGTAAGAGATATTGTAACCAGAGAAACTTGTATGCTCTGGGAGGATATAAAATTTTCATCTCCTGACCAAAGAAAGATTAACAAAGCAGTGTATTTACAAAAAGTCTTCAATTACCTGTTCCTACATGTTAAAAGCCAATGTAAGTGCTGTTTGCACAAAGATTTCCTTCAATTTGATCATAATCATAACCCAAAATGTCGGTGTATCCTTTCTCCTTTATTGAAGGCTTGGCAAACGGTTTTATAAACTTTAAATAATCTATGCAAAACAGATATATTTCTATTTAATACCTTTTAGTCATCTTTGTTAGTAACACCTCTTTTATAATTATTCATGTATTATAACAATCACCTCATTAATAATTATTAATAAGCATCTTTACTGGTCAGTACTAAAATCACACTTCTAATTATGCTGATTATTCTAAATATAGGTGAACGTAGTGATTCTGAGATATCTAAAGGTCAGTGGTTCTACTGCGCATGTCAGAACAACAAAACTACTAACCTCTGTACTAGACATCTAGCCTGGCAGTGTACTTGGTAATTTATAACAAAGCCATTTTTACAGTTAGACATTGAGATTCTACCAGAACAATACAAGGACACAATCTTCATGGAAGAAGCTCACATCATTAGAAATTGCTAAACTTTTAACCCTGTATTATAGAACCTTAGAATTTATTAATTTCCATAGCAATGCATAGTGTACCTTTCTTTCCATCAGAAGTAAAAAAAAACCCTGATGAAAAGCTTGATTGCTGAGAACATAGCCTTAGGCACAGGCAATTTAAATAAATGTTTGTGTAATACATTGATGGACCATGTCTTATCAACTGACTAATAAAGGGCTCTCCACCCCCCCCCCCCCCCGTTTCCCTTTGACATCTATATGCCGTAATAAATAAGTGATATTAGTACAAGTAATGTCTTGTGCAGAGCACAGTCTTGTGAGAATTGCAGAACATGGGACATTGATGATCTTTTACAGTCAGTTGAAATAACAATTTTTGTTTCTCTTTTATATTTCAGGAGAGTTTCCATTTGCCAAATGTTTTATATGTGGAGAGATGGGACACTTGTCAAGGTCATGTCCAGACAATCCCAAAGGCCTCTATGCAGAAGGTAGGTTTTATGTTTTTCGTGGGGATGGGGTGCAGGAGGGCTCTTGTGTTGCATCTAAAACATAGTAAAAACCTTGGTACCTAACCCCTCCTCAAAAATCATTATTTGTTTTTTATATTCAGCACAACCTGATGAAAAAATGTTTTGTTCAGTGTTGTTTTGGCGCTGCATGTGCTCGCCAGAAATTGCTGGTGTTACAATCCTGGAAGAGTGTGCCCGCTCCAGCCTTGTTAGTCCTGCTATGCTGTGTCTATCAGCTGACACAATTGTGTCCTCAAGCACTGTGATGTTATTTATGTCTATATATTTTTATTTTGTAACATATGACCACTTTAATACATATATGCCTTATAAAATGTGGGTTTTCTGGACATCACAAATTCAATTTACGTTATTCCCTGTGGGAAAAATTCAGCAGGCAGACCTGCTTTCTGAAACGGATTAATGATAGGCACCAAGGTAATGCTACTAGATAAAAAAAATATACTTTGCAGTTACTGGGCCAGCTTGATAAAAGCACAGGTGGTGGTGACTTTGGCTTTAAAGGGGATTAATGTTAGTAAGTTTGGCCATTAATGTATCATCACTGAAAGGTCCGGGTCACTTAAAGGGAATGTGTCATCAAAAAATGACTTATTGTCTAACTCACATTTTTATGTTAAACACATTTTTTAGGAATTTTGGTTTTTTTTTTTTTTTATTTTCCATATCACTTTCAATATTTTTTAATAATTCTTAAGTCCTGCAGTTTTCACTTTGGCCACTAAGCCTAATAATCGTCTGACACTTCCTGTTCTTTTTAAAGAGAGCTTTTCAGCAGTGTCCTCATTATCAGTAAAAGCAGGGTCAAACGGAAAGGAGACACCAATGTGTACAGATAACACAGAATCCACCAGTCACAAGAGGAGATTTCACAGCTCCCTCTCTCCCCTCCCTTCACAGTGAAAAGTCTCCTGTACAAGTCTATGGGACAGAATCTGTCTTAAGAATCCATTGTGCATGAAGCTGCTGTAAAGTATCTCTCTGACTGCTGTTAAAGCAGTGCAAGCAAGAATGTCTTCCCCACAATCATATCTAGACGGCCGAATAGAGAAATCTACAATCAGGAAATAAAAACGACTGGGAGGAAAAGAATATGGATCAGGGGCTTGATTTAATAAGTAAAAAAAAAAATTGCCGACAGATTCCCTTTAACTCGCTCCAATCACTGCAGCATCTGAAGCAGCACTCTCTTGTCCACTCAGTCGTGTCTGGCTGCAGGCCAGCTTTACTAGACAAACCCATGAGGATTTTATATCAGGGCTATGACTTCAAATATGACTTGCAGCATCTTGCGCTAAGGAAATTGACAGCTGTTATATAAAATTACCTATCTTTTAGGTGGAAGCTGTCGGATTTGTGGTTCTGTTGAGCATTTTCAGAGGGACTGTCCAGAACATAAAACATCAGGTGAGATTTTTTTTCTTTAATTTGTAGATGGCAGAAGTGTGTTACTGTCAGGGCTGTGGAGTCGGCAAGACGAAGCCCCAACTCCTCAATTTCCCAAACCTCCGACTCCTGACTCCCTCATACACGGCGCATGTTTAAGTGATAACTTTACTGTAGTAAAATGGTAACATCAGGCTGTTTATCACCTTATGATACAATAATCAAGTATTTAGGTAGAACAGGGCACTGGCAAGCAAAAGGGTAACAATGTTTTGATCTTTTGAACACTTGTGGGTAGGGTGAAGAAAAAGCTGTATTTGTATCCAAGTCAGTCTGCACCAACATTGGGAATGTGTGTAGAAGAGACCTTGGGGTCAGATTTTGGTCAAGATGTGCTTGAATCTGACCAGAGCCCAGAAAGATTTTAGGCAGAGCTGAAAACCCAAAAGTGGATTTAAACCCAAAACTAACAAAATAATACAAATTAACAATGTTTTTAGGAGCAAAACAGTAACAATGCAGTTACAGGAAAGATTCTGCAGAACTAAGCAGATGCTAAATACTTGCAGGTCAAATTTATGTAAGACGACTGTATATAAAATTACAGTAGCCTCATGTACAAAGCTGTAGTGGGTGGTGAGATATGGAGCCTGAAAGTCACAAGTTCAAAACATTGTTACCATTTTGCTTGTCAGTGTAAAATATATTTATTGGATATGACTTTAGGAAACAAAAAATTGTAAATATGCAAAACACTGCAGGAACATTTGTGGAGTCTCTGAATTTGTTCTGAGAAATAGTATTGCCTCCATCAGATCCTGCATACATGACCTCACATCTGATCTCATTATTTCCAGGCTAGAGAACGGCCTCTCTACACTAACTTGGGTTGGGGGCAAAGCGGTGACCACAGGGTCAACATCTCTAACAATGTCAGGGTATAAAGGAATTGCCTCAGCCACAGTCAGTTTTGATGGTTGAACTCTTCTACTTCTTTGAAAACAGGTGAAAAATTTTGCTGAAATCTGTTTGCCATGGGAGCGGTATCTTTTCCCCTGGGGCAGCGCTTTGCCTGCTCCATGATATCAATTACACTCCTCATGTGATAAGGCTGAAGATATGGGAGCAGTAGCACTGGCTGGACCCAATTCCTCTTGCTCTTTGCACTGCATCGGATATATTATATATTTTGGCAGCCGGAGTCAGTCTTTTTTATGACGACTCCAACTCCTGCAAAATAGGCACCGACTCTGACTCTCCGACTCCACAGCCCTGGTTACTGTAGATAAGCTACTACAAGAGGTGTCTGGCAGTGGATATTTTCTCTCTTTCTATTAGGAATACATCAACACTCTTCCAAATCCAATATATATCAGGGATTGGAAGTAATAGCTGTTTAAAAAGAGAGTAAGGCTATGTCTACACTGCAGTGGACAAAAAACGACCTGAAAACCAAATCCTAAAAACATTTATAAAACTGAGTTTTTTGGGGTTTTTTTGTGCACTGCCTGTCAAAAGCTGCTGAAAAACATCAGTTTTTTGCTGCGATTTGCATTTTTTGGCGCATTATTTTTATATGCGGTTTTTTGCTTGTCCTCAAGTCTGTTTTTTAATGTATGCATAAATCAAGCCATTGGACGTAACTCCACTCTACAAAAGGGTATGTAAAGCACATTTTTGCAGTTATATGTAATCTTGTAGTTGTTTGACGGATTTTGCTGCTAATAGTTCTTGCTTTTGTCGCCAAAAATTTGTTTTTTATGGATTTTGGAGCTAAAATATTTTTTTATGGATTTAGCCTCTGATAGTTTTCTCGCTTTTGTTGGCAAAACTACGTTTTTTTCCAGATTTTAGCAGCAAAAAAAACCTAAAAAAAGGATTTTTAGCGGCAAAATCCGTAAAAAGCTGGATTTTTAGGAGCAAAAGTTAGATAACATGATTCGCTCCATAATCCGTAAAAAACGGATTTTAGCACCAAAATCCGTTTAAAAAAAAAAAAAAAAAAGGATTTTGTCGCCAAAAGCGAGAACTTTATTAGCACCAAAATCTGTAAAAAGACTACATATAAATGCAATAATGTACTTTACATACCATTTTGTAGGATGGAGTTGCATCCAATAACTTGATTTATGCATACATTATAAACCAGACTTGAAGACGAGCAGAAAAATGCGCATAAAAAAGCTCCAAAAAACTACCATTTTTTCAGCAGCTTTTGACAGGCAGTGGACAGAAAACTGTTTTATGAACGTTTTAGGATTTGGTTTTCAGGTAGTTTTTTGTCTACTGCAAAGTTTGTATGGCCAGACTTGGTTCTAAGGCATTGGATAACAGTGGTATATTATTATTTTTTTTTTTTTATGCAATTGTTGAAGCCTTCATACTATCTAATCTATGTATTTGTATGGATATTTGGTATAACTTTTTTGTGTTTTATTTTAAGGGATGCTTGCATGGTTGCAACAAGGTCTTAAGCCATTTATAGGTATTGTGTTCAGTATGTCACTTTTTTCAATTCATTTTTCTTTCTTCCCCTTCTTAGCCCAAATGACAGTCAGCACATGGTCCAGTGGTATGAGTGCAGATCATGAAGATTTTCCAGTACAGAAAAAAACTGTTAAAGTAAAAGCTAAAGTGCCCAAAATTGTCACATTCTGACCGTGTTTTTATTTGGAAAAATAAATTGACATTGAAACACAAAGGGACATGTGAACATTGTAAATATGGTTTGTTGTGTCAGTATCGCTGTCTGTTTGCTGCACCTGGGAAAGCAGACCAGAATTAAAGTACTCCAAGTACAAACCTTGCAGTGTAAAAATATACATATGTAAAAGCACCAGGTTAAAAGGGAACTCACTAATTTGGAAACACAGTCCATTCTACAGGCAGAATGACATAGAACAAGATGAACTTACCAGACTAATAAAAAAAAAAGTGTGTATATGTGTGTATATATATATATATATATATATATATATATATATATATATATGATATATATATATATATATCATACACACAGACACAAATATGCGTTTCCGTGAGGTGTAAACGCAGTTTGAACTGCATTTTCATTTTACAGGGTTCTAAGGATTAAAACTCTTGTGGGTTTCCCACACAAAGAATCATGCGGCTATTGAAGGTGTGCATGTCCCAGCTTATCCTGGCTGGGATTCGTAGTTTGTGTATGCCACTGCAAAAAATATCCTATGTAAATAAATAGGCAGACTGGTTTTCTGTATTCTAGATGACTGGTTGCACACTGGTGGTAAATGGGTGGACCGGTGGTTTACTCATTGACCTGAAGAATTGTATTTTTCATATAGAATAAAAAAAAATAATTGCAAGAAAACACTGACTTTATGTATGTGATGATTTTGCTACTATAAAGAAATTCTGTATTTTAAAGACAATAAAATGCACGTTTAGCAAGTCCTCTTGTCTTATATTTGGCATTTAGGACCTTGACAACACGAACCACCCGACCTTTTACTTGATCAGGCAAAGTGTTGATAAAGCGCTCTGTCTGGGGAAACTTGTGAAAATGATCATAGTTTAACAGTTCTGCTTTCCCAGCACTGATCTGTATGATCAGTGCAGGGCAGCAGGAGAAGCTGGACTTGATGAATGCAACCATATTCCACTTTTTTATCATAAAGAATAACTCGGAGGAGGAGATCTTTAAAAGGAGTTTGTCCCTTACCGACATTTGATGTACATTTACGTCATGATGTCAGTAAGGGAATATGAAGCCTGCTGACTCACAGGGCCCACTCTATACTCTGCAGTTGCTGGCTATTAATCAGAGTTGACACTCATCACTGGAGGACAGGTTTTGAGATAACTGATCCTGGCCACTTAACCATTTAGATGCTAAGGTAAATGTAACCATGACCTCTGAGGCCCCCCCTTGACTTAATGAGGGCATCAAGACCCACCATCTTAGTACTCTTATTATGCCCTGCTTCAGGCAGGATAGAATAGACCCATATTATTTATACTAAAGCGCCATTAATTCTAGGGCACTGTAGGTTAGAGGGGGTTAACCTACATAACAAGACCAAACAAAGTACAATGACAAGAACTGTGCCTGTGAAAGCTTACAAGCTACAGTGAAGGAGGATTGGGATAGATGGTGATGGGCAGACATGTTTGTGGAGGGTGCAGTGGCAGCAGTGTTATTGTAAATAGTAGGCGATCCTGAAGAGATGGGTTTCCAGGTTGCTTTTGAAACTAGTAAAGGTGGAGGCGAGTCTGATGTGTTGCGGCAGGGAGTTCCAGAGTGTGGGGGAAGCTTGGTAGAAGTTTTGGAGACGGTTGTGAGAGAAACTGACATCGGGAGAGCAAAGAAGGTCCTGTGAGCAGTGGAGATTGTGCGAGGGGAGGTATCTGGAGATTAAGGCAGAGATGTATGGAGGGGAGAGGTTATGAAGAGCCTTGTAGGTCATGGTTAGTAACTTGAGCTGAATTTTGTGGGCAATGGGTAGCTAGTGAAGGGATTGGCAATGGAGAAATGAGGCGAGAGATGAATCGTGTGTGTGGGGGGGAATCCAGTTGATGGATTGAAGGGGGACAAAAGTGCTAGACGGGAGGCTGCTGAGGAGAATGTTGCAGTAGTTTAGATGGGAGATGACAAGGGTTTGGACCAGCATTTTTGTATCTTCCAATATTAGAACACTATTTTGTAGTTTTGTTGTATAAGCAATTGTGTCCCATAGTGGTCAAGTACCCCTTCCTGACATTGGACGTACCAGTACGTCTTGGCGGGAGGTGCCCGCTGGCGCTGTTTTACCCATCAGGCGCCGCAGCAAAGATGGCCGCGGCGTCTGAATTAACGCCGATCGGTGCCGCGCACCGATCGGTGCGGTGATCGGCATAAGCGCCGCGATGCTGCGCCAATCCGATAACCGGGCATTGTGGTGGGGAGCCTTGTGAAGGCTCCCGTCACTGACCCTGGCCAGTTGGCCCCACTTCCGTCCGCAGACAGGAAGTGGGGAAACCGCCATCTTTGTACACCAGGCAATGCATTAGGTTGTATTAACAATCGTGCCACCTAGTGGTCAAGTACCACAGGTGGCCTCAATGTTACAGTAAAAAAAAAAAAAAATAGTTTTAAAGTACAAAAAAAGTATTAAAAGTTCAAATCACCCCCCTTTCCCCATTTTACAAATAAAATCATTAAAATAATAAAAAAAGTTACACATATTTGGTATCGCCGCGTCCGAAAAAGTCCGATCTATAAAAATATAACATCATTTATCCCGTACGCTGAACACCGTAGAAGAAAAAAAATTCCAAACGCCAAAATTGCGTTTTTTGGTAATTTTACGTCACTCAAAAAATGGAATAAAAATGATCAAAAAAGTCGCATGCATTCCAAACTGCTAGTGAAAAAAAAAGTACACTTCAGCCCGTCCGTAGGTGTTGGTACAAACAAGTTATTGGTCGCATAAAATGGCGCCGAGGCGCAAATTTCAAAAATGGAAAATGTTTGGAATTTTTTACGGTACCAAAACATAACGGAAACCCTACATGTTTGGTATTGCCGGATGCGTAACAACCTGTAGAATACTGATAACACATTATATTTACCGAAGATTGAACGCCTTAAAAGCAAAACCCCCGCAAACATGCCGGAAATATGATTTTTTTCACAATTTGTCCCACTTGGATTTTTTTTGCGGTTTCCCACTATATTCTATAGTATAGTGAATAACACCATTAGAAAGTACATCTTGTCCCGCAAAATAAAAGCCCTCATGTGTCTATGTAGGTGGAAAAATAAAGAAGTTATGGCTTTCAGAAGGCGAGGAGGGAAAAACGAACGTGTCACCAAAAAAAAAACGCCTGGTCCTTAAGGGGTTAACCTCTTAGCTGCGGTGATCTATTACAATTGCTGCAACTAAGCCGCAGACAGAAGAAGAGAGCAGTATACAGCAGCAATGATATGTACTCATCTCTTGTATCAGTGATCTGAGGATCACGGATACAAATCCCCTATGGGAAAAAGTGTTAAAAAAAAAAAAAAAAAGTGCACAGCCCTTTTTCCCATTTACAAACGCCAATCAAATATAAAGTACACATATTTCATATCGCCGCTTGCGCAACAACCTACCCTATAAATATGTCACGTTAATTAACCTACACCGTGAACGGGTCCTAAAATGGAATGCAAAGCGATAAAAAACACATATAAATGCCGAAGTTGTACCAGTTAAAACGTTGGTTCGTCCTGTAAAAGAAAAGTCCTTATACAGCTCTGTATACGGTAAAATAAAAAAGTTTTGCCTTTCTGAAGACAGCAATGCATACATTTTTGTTTTACACAAACACTTTTTTTTTTAAAGTGCCTCAACATAAAAAAAAAAACTATATTAACTAGGTATCCCTATAATTGTATCGACCCAGAGTGCTAGGATTGCAGTATTTTGTTCACCCTGCCTTCCAAAAAAAACGGATTTAAAACTGGTCAAAAAAGTCTTGTCCCCCAAAAAATTATACCAATAAAAACCAACTCATCCGGCAAAAAACAAGCCGCTACTTGGCTTAAAAATAAGTTATGGCTCTAAGACTAAAACGTATCTTCCCTTTTGAATAAAAGTGCTTTTATTATGTAAAAGTAGTAAAACAGAAAAAAAAAATACATACATTGGGTATTGCTGTAATCATATTGACCTGCTGCATAAAACTAGCATGTCATTTATATCGCACGGTGACCTCTGTAAAAAAAAAAAAAAAAAAAAAATTTAAAAAACGCTACCAGGATTGCTGTATTTTGTTCAAAACACCTCATAAAAACCTTAATAAAAAGTTATTAAAGCGTCATATGTACCCCATAATGATACCAATAAAATTTCAACTCATCCCGCAATAAGCAGGCCCCTAATCAGCTCTGTATAGAGAAAAATAAAAAGTTATGGCTGACCGAATAGGACAACATAAAAACGCAATTTTTTATAAACTCATTTCTTTTGTGTAAAAATAATAAAACATAAAAAAAGATATAATAGTAATCTTTATATAGCGCCAACATATTCCGCAGCACTTTACAAATTCGAGGGTAAACGTACAGACATTACACAGTAAAAGTACTTACAGATGAGACACAAGGTGTGAGGGCCCTGTTCGCGAGAGCTTACAATCTATTAGGGTGTATGCGTGAAACAAACGGTGAGAAGTGCCAAGTTTACAATGGTCCAGCCATGTTTCATAAATAGTGGGTGGTTTACATGAAAAATGGATGAACCTGCCACCCAGACAGTACATCTATATACAGATAAGTGCCCTAGTGAAGGGAGTGACAGATGTATGTGATAGCAGTTAGGGATCTTGGTAGGCCAGACTGAGAAGACGTGTTCTCAGGGCCCTCTTAAAACTATGAAATGTCATTGCAATTCTACCGACCCACATAATAAAGTTATCCCATTATTTACACGTCGAACACTGTAAAATTAAAACCCAAAAAACAATGATGGAACTGCGTTTTTGTCCCACCATTTTCATGGCCCAATGGTAAAAAACAAAACAAAAACTATGGAACAGCTGTAAACCCAAAATGCACAATACACCGCTAGATGAGATCCATGAGGGGTGTTGAATCCAAAATGGGGTGACTTCTGGAAGGTTTCACCTGTTCTGCTACTATGGGGGCTTTGCAAATGCGACATGGCCCCAGCAAAATCTTCATTCCAAATAGCGCTCTGCCATGCACCCAAACGGCAGTTTACACCCTTATATAAGGTACTGTTGAACTTGGAAGAAATTGCGTAACAAAATTTGGGGATTTTTTTTTTTTTCATTTTTATAGCCTGATGCTAAAAAAAAACACCTGTTTTGTTGATATACTCGCTGCATCTCTGGATATATAACTCAAAGGGTTTAATTTTCAATACGGGGTCTTTTTAGGGGTGTTTATTAAGTTTTGGCACCTTCGGGTGTCCACAAACCTGCAATGATGCCTCATTAAAAATGTATTGAAAATTAAACCCCAAAGTCTCGTTGTCGGGCCAGATATCTCACTAGGGCCACATATGGGATATCACTGAAAACGATAGAATCAGGGGAATCAATATTAAGTTTCATTCCCTGGTCACATCTACCATGTTCTTGTGAATCATGGATAAAAATTGAAAATCTGCAAAAAAAAAAAGTGACATTTCTTACACGCAAATTTTTTACATTTGAAAATGGGAAATTTTTCACAATATTTTGATATTTTTCACAAATAGGGATTTTTTGTACCAAAATTTCTTACAACTTAAAGCACAATGTTGGATTTAAAAAATGGGGTTCTGTCAGACAGGCCAAACTGGCTGCGGCAGTAAGGAGTTACCAGTATTAAGTTCAGAACACCTTCTTTTACCATTTTACAGATGAAATTAAAAAGTTAAACATTGGTATCGCGGGTATCTTTTCCTGCATGAAAAAACAAACTTCTCATATGACTGTAGATGGAAAAATAGAGTATTTGGAAAGCAAAGAGGAAAAAATGAAAAGGATGTAAGCAATAATTCCTGTGGTGGTAAAGGGTTACAATTTACAGATCTATCAAGAACTGTTAACCTTTTACTCCCCTTTCCCACCCTAGAACCTCCAGAAAGGCCACCAAAGTAACATAAACATCTCCACTTCTTTAGACCACAAGGGAAGTTTTAAGTAGTGTAAAATCTTGTATTTTCCCATCACCCATGACAGCACCTTAAGTCGAGAGAGGATCTGTCCCCAATGTACAGTCCTGTGGTTTTATCAGCCAGTAATTCTCGTTGAACCGGAGGGGTGGATGCACATCTTGGATGTCTGTTTGTCCTTTATGAGCCACATTTCCAGCAAGGGCAGAGGCATCCGATTCAGGGGTTGTCCTGGCATCCCTCGTTGGGGCAAATCAGGTGATGTCACATTGACTGGAATTCAATTATTTCACAATGTAGCTTTTTTTAAACTTTATATAAAGCCGCTCCAAGTTGGTCTGCCTCACATGGGCTCCTCAACCCTTGACATAGTCAATGCACACAATGGCAGAACTATTTAGTTGCAAAGCAGTATCAAAATTTATTAAAAAGTCCCATAGATACAAGACTTCAACAACAGCAGTTTTGTTACTTGCGATTATAGTGGATGATTGACATTGACTGGAATTCCCAGTTAAGTAATGCACCTGAAGATGGTACGCTCTTGTATTTTCATTTGACCCAGATTGACCCAGAGGATTACCTTGGAGATCCAGCCAGAAATACTCCGTGCCTAAGGTGTATTTGAAAGTTGTACTACAGTGTCTTCAGGAACTGTGGATAGTCCTGTTGAGGTTACTTGAGAGTACACTACCCCAGCTCAGATATATGGGAGACCTCTTAAGGCTGTCCAGATTTTAGAAGTCACTCACCAGTCTTTGACATGGTGGCTACAGGACAAGAATGTAAACCTGGGGGTATCCAGGAAGTTATCAGGTTCAGTGACTATAACCAGCATCCGCCCCATTGGTGTCAAGCCCTGTTAGGGGACAACAGTTACCACTGCCTATGGAACTCTTTCCTTTACAGTAGTTCTTCAAACCTAAAGACACTAATGGCAGTGACAAAATCTCTAGAATGCATATAGTAGGGTATGTGAAATGGCATGAAAATATAATTTCATACAACAAAATGTTAGTGACCTACCTAAATCACCCTAAATTTGGGTGCACCAAATCAAAATTTGTAATGTATGTCATTTATCGAATCTTCAACCTCTTGGAAGAGACAATGGTTTCACTATCCGCCCTACATCTAGAAAGTTTTGAAAAATACAAAATCGTTTTTCTTTAAGTTGACAAAAACTGGACCAAAGAGAATGATAGAACAGGAAAATGATAGATAATATTCTGTGAATCCATGAGATTGCTTAGTAGGAACACATCCTTTTTTTTAAGAACAGAATAAAAAGAGAAAACAATAGTTTCCAAAGCCTCATCATTTGCACTTACACACAGCTCAGCCCAGCACTCGATATTCCACTCAAGCTATTCGGACCAATGCAATTTATGCGTTAATCCAGGAATCCCAGATGGAGTAAAATCAATCAGGCATAAACGTGGCAGCATAATTGATTCCAAACGTGAGTCTACATCAACCAATTCAATCCAATGGGCAATTGATGGAGATTTAGGAGGATTTTAGTTAAGAAGGATAGGCTTTCTGGGGTAACGCATCAATGATTGATAAAGAATGTGTTCATATTTTGTCGGAAGAAGATCTTCAACCAGGTCCAGTTGACTATTCTCTGGGTGCATACAATTGGGAAACCCAGTTTGGTATTAGGAAAATGGTAAATACTAGCAAAAAAAAAAAAATCTCAATACTGGGCAATCCCAGACCCTTGTGTATCAGTATAACACAACCACTACCACCTCTAGTGCAAAGATCATTTGAAGGTCTACACATCGCTATCATTCTCACAGTGCAGGTGCATTCCCTCACAAATAGGACCAAGGTCTAGCTTATGCCCTTACTTCTCTAAATGTATGCCATGTGATAAAGAGAAAAAATACTTTAAGAAGGAAAGGGCCAGTGTGAGTCTATTTGCTCCCTTTTGACCGAGAAGGATTTGATTCACATGACTAAGTTTAACCCTTTCTTGCTGCCTGGTCATAATTTTTTGGCTCTTTATTTTTTTCCTCCCCAACATCCAATAGCCAAAGCATTTTTTATTTTTCCCTCTATATAGGCATATGAGGGCTTGTTTTTTGTGAGACGAGATGTACTTTTTAATGGTGCCATTGACTGTACCATATAATGTACTGAGAAACCAAAAACAATTCAAAGTGGAGTGAAACAAAATAAAAATTTGCAGGGGTTTTATTTTTATGGCGTTCACTCTTTGGCATAAATAGTTGTCTGCCAGTTGGTACGATTGTGGTGATTAAAAATATGTAGTGTTTTTTGTTATGTTATATTTCATGTTTTTAAAACAAATACATTTTTCTTTTTTTAACTTTTCGTTGCCATTTTTGTGACCAATAGCTTTTTTTGTTTTTCCGCTTTGTACCTGAGTGTGGGCTCATTCTTTGCAGACTGCAGTGTAGTTTTTATTGGTACCATTTTGGGATACATTCAGTTGGGAAAACAAGTATTTAGTCAGCCACCAATTGTGCAAGTTCTGCCACTTAAAAAAATGAGAAAGGCCTGTAATTGACATCATAGGTAGACCTCAACTACGGTAGAAAAAATGAGAAAACAAATCCAAAAAATCACATTGTCTGATTTGGAAATAATTTATTTTGCAAATTATGGTGGAAAATAAGTACTTTTTTTCCCCCACTGTATTAACTATTTTGTGTGGAATAAGTATCAGTTTTAGACGCAGAAATTGTTGGACTTTGAGAATGGCAAATTTCTGTAAATTTTCACGATATTTTTCACAAATAAACAAGGATTGTATGGACCAAAAGAACAGAGAGAACAGTCTCTAAATCACATGAATAGGTAAAAGTATCAAAAAGTTATTCCCACATAAAAAAGTGGGCTCTGTCAGGGACGTCAAAATTGGATGTGGTGGTAAGGGGTTAAGTTGAGAACAATTTTTACAGGAAAGTCTGGATAAAGGGTTACGCCTCAGCACCATTATGTCCAGATTTCAGCTCTATGTGTCTTATTTGATACCAAAATTGATAATGCCAGAATAGTGTCTTAATTTGAATTTGGTTTTGAATGCCATGGTATTATCTTCTTTTGAGTTAGTCAAGTTCCTGTCTTTAGACAGTATTTTTAGTAACCATCACTTCAGCTACAAGAATTGGAGATTTACATGTGTTACCTATCTCTTCTCCATATCTGGCTATTTTGGAAAACAAGTAATATTAAAGGGGTTGTCTCATTACAAGGATTTTTTTTTAGATTAAAGATCTTGCAAAAACAAATCACTTTTCAAAACGTTAATCAGGGGCGTTGCCATTTTATTCATGCTGCAACAGTAGGCTGTGTGGCCTAGGAGCTGTCAGAGAAGTGCTGGCGGCGTGACATCATCATGCCTTAATTTTTTGCCCTTATTTTTTATCTGCTAAGTTTAGTTCTGGTCTTGTGTTAATACTATAGTTTCCTTTTGCAATTTTACATTTTGCATTTTCCTCAAGCGTTGTTTATTTTGCAGCTTTGTCTAGCGTCTAGGCAGCGGTAGTTACAAACATACACATCTCAACAACAAAAGTTTGTAACTTGATAGTTGCTATAGATTTCTTCTCTAGTGCCCTGGTTCTCTAGTGTTTATTTGCAGATATGTGCTGTACATTTTTTATTTAATGATTACACAACTATTAAAGCATACTGATACATTCGGCCAAACACAGCGTGTCTACCCAGCCTTAAAGTGACATGTTCTTGTAGCCATACCCTGACTCTTGATTAACCTTAGAAAACAAAAATGTATTTGTAGCATCACTCCTCACCGTCAAATTTAATTCCAGATTAAAAAAGATGCATCAGTTACCAGTTTCAAAAGCCATGAAACTTCTTTCATCCACCCAGAGAAAGTAACAGCATCCACGGGGTATAGGTAAAAGATAAGTTCTTCTTGATTTAGTCCAACATAAAAATGTTAACTTTTGACCCACATATGTCGTTTGCTTGATAAAAACCCTTATATGGGTCGAAACGTCTCATTTTTAAATTGGATTAAATCAAGAAAACCTTTTTTTTTACCTACACCATGTGGAAGCTATTACTTTCTTTTGATATCATTTTGATTTACCTCGTTATACAGTATTCGTAGGGCATTAGTCTGTGGTCAGCAGCAGTTATATAAATTGTAATTTAGGGTTTTCTAATCTGAAAATCTACAATAATACATGGATGCAATAAGACTTTTTTTTACATGGTAAACAGGTATATACTGTATATTCTCACATATGTAAGAAGGTAACGTATGGACTTTGTAATCACTCTTGTTTTTAGGGTGTCAGTTAAAACCATTTGCAATAACTACTTACAGTACATTGGACTGTGTATTG
This sequence comes from Phyllomedusa bahiana, assembly GCA_025379985.1. Taxonomy (NCBI): domain Eukaryota; kingdom Metazoa; phylum Chordata; class Amphibia; order Anura; family Hylidae; genus Phyllomedusa; species Phyllomedusa bahiana. The sequence continues at coordinate 9,726 of JAODAL010025937.1, read as the reverse complement.
TGAAACCTGCACTAGGAAAAATTTTATTTATTTGTGTATATCTATAGCACATGCTCCTAACATACAGATAACACAAACTGACATTTCATTTGAATATATATGGTTTATTGCAATTTAAAAGCACAATATGATTTATCATATCCAACACTTATTTTAGTTCAAGTTTACACATCTCAAGACTTTTGTGCATTCTGTTAAGAACCATTAGTTGGCAATTTTTTCAAAATTGTTGTAACCAATTCTGAAAGAAAAAAAAGTACAGGCAATTTAGCAAGTAAGTTAAAAAAAATACCCGAACTACAATAAATCTGCTAAGTATTAAGGCCCCATACAATGTGACTGATGTCCCTAGCCACTAATAGTTAAACATGGAGGGGAGAGGCATGGACCGCACATCCTCACAATATACGTTTTATCTAATGCTTCTCAGCAAAACTATATAAAATATGAACAGGAGGTTCTTGGTATACTCTTTGATCAAAACATATAGGCCCACTTGCCACGTCGAGGCGACCTCTATTAAGTGGGTCCCTACACTAAATGGGGGTAACACTGCATGGCGGCCACCACCGCAGTAAATGCCACACAGATGAGGGGCACTGCCCAGTGGCCCAACAGCACCACTGCTGCCAGACCTAGCCCCCCGGCTCTGGACTGCAACAGCACAGCATCACAGCAGCAATGGCCGCCACACAGCACCACCACCACAAAAGGAAAGGTAGACACTGCTCACTTTCCCACTAATAGATATTCACCTGTTTGCAGACATCCTGGCACTGAGTAATTCCCTTCGGAAGATTTCAGCATGTACTATAGCTTAAAGAGAACCTGTCACATAGTTTTGGCCCCCCTGGCTGAGGGCAGCACAAGCTAGTGACAGACCTGCTGTTTCCAGCGCTGTGTCCCTTATTCTGTAAGATGCTGGAGTTTTCGAGTATTTAATGCTCAAATCTACAGTTTTCAGCCAGAAAAGTCATTCGAAGAGTCCTTCAGAGTGTCAGTTTTTTTCAAACCCCGCCAATCGGAGGCTAGCCCCGCCCACCTCAACTGACAAACCTATTACTTTGAATAGGTAGAAACATGTGAATAACTGTCAGTGGGCGGAGCTAGTCTTTTGTTGGGTGGAGCTAACACCTATTCATGAATAATATTTGAGGGGTAAAAGCTCTAAAACTACAGCATCTTACAGACCTGGGAACAGCAGGTCTGACACTAGCTTGTGCGGCCCTCAGCAAGGGGGGCACAACCTATGTGACAGGTTCCCTTTAATGTTTAAACAAGCTTGAGTCCATAAATGGTATTTCCATATTAAGCATTCATGGCATCATGAGTATAGATGCCTGGTAATGAAAAATTCAAATCTGGGTGACCCCAAAGTCTTTGGTACCCAGCTACTGCATTTTTCAAACAATTCAATGAAAAGATGGCTGTACTTGAAGTCTATGAGAGGTACAGAAAGAGCTGAGCAAGTAGTGCTTGGTTTTTTATATAATTGCCATAGAAAACAATAGAAAGGACCAAGTACATCCATATCATCCTCCTTTTAGAGATGTAGTGATAGATGTATCATGTAGACAAGAATAGATTAAAGGGGTATGCCAATACCTTCAAAAGCTCATTAGTCCATCATTGGGTGTATCGTGACCGGCGAAGGCGCAAGAAAGTTTGGGTTTGAAAGTTGAAGTTTTTTTTTTTCTATTTTCAATCATCCCCAATGGACTGATGAGCTTTTGAAAATATTAGAACACCCCTTCACAGGCAATTCCGGCTTGAATAAGGGGCGGGGGCGCGGCCCGCTGACCCCATAGACTTTCATTATCCACGGCGCGTATTGCGCCTGGATAATGTGCATGTCAGTTTCTCCCCGCCCGGCGGATTCGCCGAGCGGGCAGGAGCGATGGAATCCACTGTTCTCTATGAGAACGGTGGATTACCGTAATTACTTTGCGACGGATTGGCGCCGTACTGCAGCACAAATCCGGCGTGCAGTACGGCGCCAATCCGCGGCCAAATAAGCCATGTGAACGGCCCCTAAGGCCTCGTTCACACGGCTTATTTCGCCACGGATTGGAGCCGTACTGCGCGCCGGATTTTCGCTTCAGTGCGGCTCCAATCCGTCCCTGTCATTACGGTAATCCACTGCTCTCATAGAGAACTGTGGATTCCGTCGCTCCTCCCCGCTCGGCGAATCCGCCGCGGGGGGAGAAAGTGACATACACATTATTTACGGCGCGTACGCGCCATAAATAATGCCTTGTCTATGGGGCCGGCAAGCAGCGCCCCCGCCACGCTCCCGCCCTCGTACCGCCCCTTATTCAAGCCGCAACTGCGGGCGAAATCCGGCCCGCAATTACAGCTTGAATAAGCCGTGTGAACACGGCCTTACAATTAAACATATGATGTGAGATTATATTAATTTACCTGGTTTGCTTCCAGTCATCGTTAATATTCCCACTGTCTGATCTAAGTAGCCACATAGTTCTCAGAACAGGGTGTCCTGTGGCATTGATGAAGCACTGACCTGTGAACACTGTAATAGACTCTGCAGCAAGAACAAGGCAAGTAACTTAAAATATGCAAACACTAAAACAATAGATTTATTTCTAAATAACAGAAAAATATTTAAATATATTCATGCACATAACCACCAAGGTATTGAATATCGGAATGGCTATTCTGCCCAGCATTTGAGAGGGTCCAACTTCATTATTAAAAAAGCCTCTGTGACAAAGTTAGTGAAAGAAAAGAGAGAAGCAGTTCATTGCAGAGCACTTCAAGTCCAAGCGATCAGGCCAACAGGACAGAGCAATGTCATGATCATTCCAAAATTTCCATTTCCTAAACGTACTTACTGATGATCAACTGTCTAGCCTAGGGCCCCTTACAAGTTTTGCTAGGGTTAATTGTTATGCCCCTGCATTTACCTGTCTACAAATATTTTGTGTCGAAAATATTTCTTCTGATGTCAGCTGCAGGTTATCATGCTGTGGTGGGAACATAGGCTTTAGCTGGATAGCTGGGAATCCCGGAATTGGAACTCTTAGGCTATGTTCACACGGCTTAAAAGTGAACGGATTTCAGTCCGTAATTACGTGCCGTAGTTCGCAAATCATGGCTGGAATACGTCCCAGTAATTACGGTAATCCACAGTTCTCATAGAGACCTATGGATTACGTATCCTCTCCCTGCTCGGCGAATATGCCGAGGGGGGAGATAATTGACATGTGAATTACCAGCGGCGTATACGCGCCGCTGGTAATGCAAGTCTATGAGCCGCCGAGGTGCCGGCTCCCCCGCTCCTGCCCCGCCCCTGGCCACACGACTTAAATGGAGGGCGTAATTACGCCCTCCATTTAAGTCGCGTGAACCTAGCCTTCATGTCATTAAACATTTAAGGATATGAACTCTATGCCTCTTGTGAGAATCTAGATTTTAAGCTTTTTTCAAAAGTTAATGTCCACCTTGTGGTCATTTTTTTTTTTTTAAATCCACATATCTACACTGATTAATTTCATAATAATTGGAGGTTAAGGCTCCTTTACTGTGATACAGTTCCACATTCTCTGGTTCTCATTGTCCAGATGGAACTGAGCCACTAATAGAGCTTAAAGTTCCCAATGAATTTAATAATAAATCTGTATGTACAACCCTCACCCCTCAGTGAACACTACAGACAGAATTTTTGTTCTCTTTTGCTGTATCTCTGTACTTAAGTTTCGGAGTTCCGTATAGGAAAATAGAGATTCAACTCATGTAAATGTGGACAATGAAGTTGGAATCTACTAATATGTATTAACCTCCTCTTTTTGGAAGGAGTAATAATAGAGTTAAAGGGGTATTCTCCTTTCACCATTTGGCAGCCGTTTATTCTGGTTGCTAAGCAGAGCTTGTGAAATGGAGGGGCGTGTTTCTCCTCCAAGCAGGGAGCATCTTCTCTCTCTGCAGACGTGCCCCAATGTGCACGTTAGGATTCATTCTGTGTGAGCTGGGGGAAGGGAGAGATTCTCAGCTAAGTGTAACTCCATAGTGTATATCTACATTTCTCACTCTCTCTACATCCTTTGTAATTAGAATGGACATTTGACTTCAGGACTCTGGAAAAAAGGGGGGTGATTTCTGTTTTTTCTGTCTCTCACACACAGTGATATATCCTGCAGATTATTACACCTCTGACTTCTACAGATCTGCAGAACAAAACTATATGCTTTATCTGTTTGTGTTTACAGGGGACTGCACATGACATCTCTCTCTCTGCTGCAGGACCTCTGATTGCTGTCAGTGAAAAATCTCATCCTGCACGCATACGTCGCACCTACCACTGATTGCTGTCAGTGCAATCTCTGATTGCTGTCAGTGAAATCTCTCTCCCCGCACGCATACATCGCACCTACCACTGATTGCTGTCAGTGAAATCTCTCTACCCGCACGCATACGTCGCATCTACCACTGATTGCTGTCAGTGAAATCTCTCTCCCCGCACGCAGACATCGCAACTACCTGTGATTGCTGTCAGTGAAATCTCTCTCCCTTCACGCATACGTCGCACCTACCACTGATTGCTGTCAGTGAAATCTCTCTCCCCGCACGCATACGTCGCACCTACCAGTGATTGCTGTCAGTGAAAAATCTCCCCAGCACGCATACGTTGCACCTACCACTGATTGCTGTCAGTGAAATATCTCTCCCCGCACGCGTATGTGGCACCTATCACTGATTGCTGTCAGTGAAATCTCTCTCCCTGCACGCATACGTCGTACCTACCACTGATTGCTGTCATTGAAATCTCTCCGCACGCATACGTCGCACCTAACACAGATTGCTGTCAGTGAAATCTCTCTCCCTGCACGCATACGTCGCACCTAACACTGATTACTGTCAGTGAAATCTCTCACCACGCATGCATACGTCGCACTTACATCTGATATCTGTCAATGAAATCTCACCCTGAACGCATACGTCGCACCTAACACTGATTGCTGTCAGTGAAATCTCTCATTCTCTCACCCTCTTTCTCCCTCTCTCTCTCTTTCTCTCTCTCTCTCGTCAGTGCACACGTCCGTGACCTCTTTCCTTCGACTCCCTCAAACGGGCGTTCCCAATCACGACCGGGTAGGGGGGGGGGCAACTCAGCGTAACCAAGCACTGAAAAAACAGCTCGTTCTCTTAAACCGTAATAACTAGTAATGTAGAGAAAAGTATAGGAAAAACAAGGAGGATTTTTGGTTATTTTTCTTTGCTCTACAAAAAAAAACTAATTTCATAAAACTGTCATTTCTATGGAACAATAATAAATTGTAAAATATTTAGTAGATTTACCATCTGTATGAAAATTCTAACATACTTTTTAATTCTGAATCATGGAATATTTTCTTTTGGTTCTGTCATTTATAATGTGTGTTCATTATACTAAATGAAAAACTCTGTGATGTAAGTGTATGATCTTACATGGACTGAATACATTGCTTAGAGAACTTAGGTATTAAAGCATTAAAGGAAAATAAATACTTTACCTGAAAATGCCCAACTGACGGTAAAGCCAAATGTCGGAGACTTGTTTAATTGGTGGTATCCAATCAAAGTTGATTCCACAATGGTGTTATTAGTAGCGGTTACAGATGTTAGATAAGTCCCTGAAAATTGTCCATTACTTTCCGTGACAGGTATGGTCATGACAGAGCCCAGGTCGTTCTTCCACTGACCTGTCAGGTCGCACTACACAATGGGAAATGAACGCTAATAATTACTAAGTCTTGACAAAAGGACAAAATATAGTTTCTAAACATTTCTCATCGACCTGTAAATATGAAGCCACAAACGTGACTATTATGGACACAGTGGATAGATCCAAGGACTGTAACAACACAATAGATACCATCTATCTCCATAACAAGGGATCTGTTTTTCATCACTGATGAAGAATCAGCTGCATATGTTTAGCCATTTTCCACTAAACTTAATAAGATCCCAAAATGCGACAACTGCAGCCAACAATGCCCAGACGAGTTTACTGGGGGAAAAGTGTTGGTGCTGTCAAATTCTTACGGGTATTGACAAATACGACACTGTCCTCATGTGGCTTCTGCACTGTGAGACTTTGGCTTAAGAGTTATCTACTTTTAATGTCATATGAGTAATTGGGAGCTCCTGTTTGTCAGGAACCCGCTAATTGACATAAAAGTGTTTTAGAAGAGAGCCCACTTAAGTCTACCAGTGATAGTAAACTCATACAGATCTCTGATTTACTGCAATAATGTAAAATGCAGTAAACCAACTCATTTATATGTCTACCAAATTCTACACCGCTTCTAAAGATGTGACATCATACTTTTAAAACTCTTGCAACAGTATTTATCTCAAACATTGAGTTTTAATTAAAACTGTAACCTTATACATGGGTATCTACAAGCTACATGCACAAAGGGGCATTGTGCTCTATATTAAAAATTCAGATTTGGATGGTAGTCAAAGTTGAAGGGTTTTTATAGCTTTAGCAGATATGCTAAAAAGTTTTACGTCTGTATCCATTCCTCGCAGTTTTTAATATCTCTGCTTGCAGTCATTCAAAAGGACTTAATTTTGGTTTTCTAGTGGATACAAATCTGTACTATAAATGTGATGTACTTCACTAAAGTTATGGTAAATTTATCAGAGCTGTATCCTGTAATGAATCGAGAACCGGTATGGTCACATAACAGGATAGATTTTTCTTTTTCCCTCGCTGAAACTAAATATTGTAGGTTCCTGTTAGATTATGGCAAGCAGATCTTAAAAGCACAAGGAGTAGATTAAAAAAAAATTTAAAACTGTAGTACTCCTTTAATAAGTTTTTACCGTAGTCCCTTCAGTGGGATCTAACCATTCTGATAAATAAATGAGTATATTCTCCATCCAGTCATGTGCAACTTTCATCCAAGCACTGGGTCTGGTTTTCCAAACAAAACTACTTTAGAGAGTGCAGATACCTGCTTAAATGTATATACTATAGAAAAGCATATGTTTCATTGTCATTCCCTGTAAATGTGTCTATTTGAAATGAAGAAGAGAGTCACTTTATGTAGCCACAGATTCTCATTAGGTTTAACCAGCCAAAATATGCTGAATTTAATATATGTCCCCCAGGGGGATAATTCCTGGCATAATCTCCCTTACCTTTGCAGCAATACAAATTGTCAGGCAGGACAGAAGGACAACTAGCATTGAAATCTGATTCATCCTTGTAGCTCTGGTCCAGTATCCAGCACAATATTTACCTGCTGTGATATCCAAACCTGTCATGCTGCTATATTTTTTTGGCTCAGGACAAACCTCCTTAAACCCACCTTCCCCAAATTTTCCCCAAATTTTTAAGATTGTAATTTGGGGTTTAAATTTTGAGAATCGGAAAGAAATTATTTTGTGTGTTTTCATCGGCAATCTGAAACTAAAAGCAGTAGGTGTCATTTGGGAAACATTCCGTTTGGGGTTTCCCGTTTTAAATTTTTAGCCAGCAATGTTTTTAGAATTTTAAAAAGTTTATTTTTTTCCTATGTTCTTGATGCCTAGTGTCCCCATACCCCAAAAAAAACCCATGCAATTTTTGGGGCCATTTTCCACTCAAGGGCTGGACTAGACTAAAACCCAGGAGCAGGCTTCTAGCCTATGCTCCCGGGGAAAAAAATTAACGGGGTGCAGCAAATTTGCTTGCAACAGCTATACCCATGCTAGGGGAAAAAATTAGACCAGTGTTCTCAACTCCATCCTCAGGCCCCCCAACGGGTTCGTTTTAGGATCTCCAAGAATGATGAAAATATTTAAACACCTGGTCGGGATCCCCAACAAATCCATGGAAAACAATTACATCCCCTGTGCAATCGGGAAACCCGAAAACTTGGCCTTTTGGGTGGGTCTGAGGACGGGAGTTGGAAACACTAAATTAGATGAAAAAAAACTGCAATTAGTTTAATACCTTTAAACCCCGTATGCAGAAAGCCACGTATAATGCATGGGGAGATTGCCAAATCAAAAATACCAATAAAAAAACCACTCAATCTCTCGTGATGGGGGGGTGGTTGCTGGGACACTTGCATATAAATAAGGCGGATACGAAAGGGGGCCAAAAAAAACAGATACGTGTGGGAAACCCGGCTGGCTTACAACCCATTGTGGGAAATCAATATTAGATTAGGTGGGGGCCCAGCATTTCTGGGGGTACAAAACCCAAAAAACAGGCACCCTTCGTCCCCCGCATGGGGCGATATAAAAAATACAACGGGGAAAAAATTTTAAAAAGAGGTTTTTAGTTTTGGTAAGGGTCCCCGGTACGAAGCTCGCAACCCCCGTCAAAAGGGCCCCAAATTTTTGCGGTCCCTACACTAGCAATTTTTCAGAAAAAAATACAAAAAATAGGAAAATACTCAAAAAGGCGATACAAAGGGGCCAAATACAGATACGTGTGGTGCACCATGCTGGCTTTAAAAATATTAGTGACCCCCCTACAAAGGTGCTTTTATTGATTTAAAATTTTTTTCTTTCAGAAAGTATTGTGCATTGTTCCACTGATTAAAATTACTGAGCCGTTCCTATGAGAATATACAGGGATTTTTAAAAAGTATTAAAACCCCTTACCGACTTTGTTACTCTGGCAATGTCGGGTTTGGGGTTCCCGCAATTTGCCGAGAGTATTCAAACGGATCTTGGGCCCCCACAGGGGGGCGCGCAAGTCGCGGCTGGAACCGGCGGTATATTACCCCTGGGAACATGCCGCATCCCCCACGGCCGGGTGAGCTGGCCCCCGGGGGATTAAGCCCCCCATGCCGACACGTGGCGCGACATGCGGTGCGGGCGGCAGGAGTGGCTCCTGCCCCCCGAATCCCGGGGCATAATGGCGCTGAGCACGGGATGAATCTCCTACCAGACAGCCCCAGCTAATGACAGCACCGGGTTGTTGGTGATCACGATCCCCCAATGCATTGTGGGCAGGTGACAGACGTTGCCATGGGGACCAGATACAGCTATAAAATGATCTATCTCCATTGCATGAAACGATCTGACGATGTTTTTGCTTCCCCCCTGGGGAAAAATGAAAAAAAAGGGAAAAAGTAAAAAAAAAGTGTAAAAAAATAAAACACAAAAACAAAAAAAAAAAACTAAAAACACGTTTTATCGCCGTTTTCCCCTTTCAAAGCCAAGCCCCAAAAAAAATCAAAAATAAAAAAAGTACCCATATTTGGATCGCTGCGTTTTTACGACCCACCCCATAAAATCTGTCCGTTAATTAACCCGTCGGGGAACGCCCTAAAAAACAAAAACAAAAAAAAAGTCCAGAATTGGATTTTTTTTTACATCCCGCAGCACTAAATGGAAAAAAAGCGATCAAAAAAATAAAAATTTAAACCCAAAATTTTTACCAAATTAAAAAGTCATCCATCCCCCAAAAAAAAAAAAAACCTTACACAGTCTGTATACGGAAAAATTAAAAAATTTTGGCATTTGAAGTACGATGCATAAAAATTGTTTTACACAATTAAAAAAACACTTTTTTTTCAAAAAAAAAGGGCTTTCAAAAAAAAAACTCTAAATTGGGGTTCCCGTAATTGTTAAAACCCCAAAAGTAAAAAAAAACTTTCACGGTTTCTGCATGGTGAAAGCTATTAAAAATAAAAATAAAAAAAACTGCTAGGGTTGCAGTTTTTTCTTTCCCCCGCCTTCCCCAAAAAAGGATTTAAAAGCGTCTAAAATCTTGTCCCC
>JAODAL010025936.1:0-57682 GCA_025379985.1 Phyllomedusa bahiana | reverse complement strand
TCCACAAAATTCCATGTGTGGTTTAACCAGTGACTTGTATAATGGGAGAATAATGTTCTCATCATGTGCATCTATGCCCCTTTTAATACACCCTATGATCCTATTTGCCTTGGAAGCTGCTGCCTGACACTGGCTGCTACAGTTAAGTTTACTGTCCACCAGAATTCCCAAGTCCCTCTCCATGTCACTTATTTTCAGTGTTTTTCCATTTAACATGTAGTCATGTACTGGATTTTTCCTCCCCATGTGCAGAACCTTGCATTTATCAGTGTTAAACCTCATCTGCCACTTCTCTGCCCAGGCCTCCAACTTATCCAGATCCCTTTGTAATAACACATTATCCTCTATTGTGTTGATTACTTTACAGAGCTTAGTATCATCTGCAAAGATCGATATTCTACTGTGTATTCCCCGTGTAAGGTCATTTATGAATATATTAAAGAGAATAGGGCCCAATACTGACTCCTGTGGTACCCCACTAGTAACAGGGATCCAGTCTGAGTATGCACCGTTAATCACCACCCTTTGTTTTCTATCACTGAGCCAGTTACTTATCCACTTGCAAACATTTTCCCCCAGTCCAAGCATTATCACTTTACTTATCAACCTTTTATGTGGCACCGTATCAAATATTTTAGAAAAATCCAGATATATGACTTCCAATGTCTCACCACGAATCTGGAACTTACCTCCTCATAGAAGCTGATGAGATTAGTCTGACAGGACCGATCCTTCATAAACCCATGCTGGAATGGAGTCATATATTTATTTTCAGTGAGACATTCTATTATAGCATCTTTTATAAAACCTTCAAACATTTTACCTACAACAGAGGTTAAACTTACCGGCCTGTAGTTTCCGGGATCACTTACTGACCCATTTAATAGTAGATAAGATTGGAAGAAGACAGGTCCATCGAGTCCAACCAGCAACCCTACTGTTTTGACCCAGAGGAAAGTAAAACCCCTATGAGGCAGATGCCGATTGTCCCATACAAGAACAAAAATTCCTTCCTGACTCCAAACATGACAATCAGAATAGTCCCTGGATCAGGTGCCATCTCCAGCATCCAGTCCCCATAACCTGTAATATTATATTTTTCAAGAAAGGCATCTAAGCCCCTCTTGAACTTGGCCAATGACTCCACCATCACAACCTCTTGTAGCAGTGAGTTCCATAGTGTCACCGCTCTTACAGTAAAGACCCCCAATCTATGATGATGGTGAAACCTTCTTTCCTCTAGATGTAAATGATACTCCCTTGTCGTTGTCACAAGTCTAGGTGTAAAAATATCAATCAAGAGATCTGTATACTGTTCTTTTACATTTTTGTACATGGTAATTAAAGCGATTTTCTCACCATGCAGTTTCACGGTCACAACCAGATTTTCTTTCATTCTTTCTAGCCAGGCTGTGGGTGGTTCTATAGCAGGGATTAACATATTTTGCTTCGCTGAGAGATTACAAAGAGCAAACATGCCTGATGAAGCTTGCCAGCATGCAAGTAAAACACTTTGTACTGAATAAACTTGACACATACATTTTGGAATTCTAAATAGTTCTGAAGTGTCAATTCATTCTATGTTATACTTTTATTTTATATGTTATGTCCATGGCTAATTTTATCTAAGGGCTTGTTCACACGGCATTTTTGGATACGATTTTGGGTCCATGTTGGACCCGAAAATCGCATCCAAAAATGTTGCATCGATCGGATCCAATACGTATCCAACATGCAGCTGCGTGTTTGGATACGTGTTGGATGCAGCAGGATTGCACCCTATACTTTATTATAGGGCTCCTGCTGCGTGTTTTGCTCCAATAATAAATGTCAATTCTTGAAACGGATCCGAAAGACACAATGTAAACACTTATGTGAACGCCGACACGTGTTTTACATTCCAAGCAGTGTAAAATCATACTGCTCATTGTTAGATGCGTGTTAGGGTCTGTCCATCCAAAAGTGTACTGTATGTTCACACGGACCCAACACGCCATGTGAACATACCCTAAGTCCAAGCACTTTTATTTTATTCCGCTTTTTTTCAGCCGATTTTTCAGCCGGTTTGCGGTTTTTCAGACCGCCTGAAAAACCGGCCGAAAATGAGCACAATTGTGCTCCATGGAAAATCCGTGCAGCAGTCCCCACTGCACGGGTTTTCCGCCCACGGTCCGGCCGCAAAACATTCAACAAGCACAATCTTCCGTCCGGTTTTCGGATGGAATCTGTGCTTGTGAATGTGAAGGGGGAGGGCATTTCTACGCTCGTCACGAAGAAAAGCCGTCCCCCCCCCCGCAGCCGTGGGGACGGCCGCAAAACAGGACAAATACCGGCCGGCAAACCGACCGGTATTTGTCCTGTGCCGTGAGAACGCGCCCTAAAAAAGCTAATCTTTAGTAAACAAAGCTACCGGTGCTCTGATGGGTGAAAACTATATTTTACCTGTAAACAAAGGCTTGTTACGGTATGTTCACATGGGCAAATTTCGGCGTGCCGAAATTACGGTAATCCATAGCTCTCATAGAGAACTATGGATTACGCCTCCTCTCCCCGCGTGTACAATACGATCGTATTGTACAAGCGGGGAGATAAGTGACATGTCAATTACTTGCGGCGAATACGCGTCGCGAGCAATGCATTGCAATGGGGACTCCCAAATCACCCGGCATAATTGTGGCTGTACTGTTGGCGCTGCAATTACACCGTGTGAACATAGTCTTAGCGATAATTAGTCTGCTCAGAGTGAGCTCTCCTCATCATGGTGATGACACTCCCTGCTCTAATCAGATAGCAGAGTTATGGTCAGGTAACCACAGAAACCCGTGTGCACTCAGAACACATAGAATCTCTCTTATCTCCTAACTAAAGTAAAAGCAAAAAGACAAATGTATTTACAAAAAGTCTTCAATTACCTGTCCTTACATGTTGAAAGCTAATGCTTGTGGTGAGGAAACCCCTTTAAATCTCCTCTAAGCTTTCTTTTCTCCAAGCTGAATAACCCCCAAGTTTGATAACCTGTCTTGATACTACAAACCCCCCAATCCCTTAAAGGGGTTGTCTCACAACATCGATTCATCTCACCTCAGGCCTGTTGTCTTGGTTTCATTTTTTAATTCAGGGGCGTTTTTACTGGCTTTACTGGTTACTACTAGCCTGCAGTGATGAGCTGCTGAGGACGCCAGGTCTGTAGCTATAGCAATCAGCGCTGGCAGCCTATTAGGAGAGATTGAACAGGTCTGTTGCTATAGCAACCAGCACTGGCAGTCTATCAGGAGAGATTGAACAGGTCTGTAGTTATAGCAACCAGCACTGGCAGCCTATTAGGAGAGATCGAACAGGCCTGTAACTATAGCAACCAGCACTGGCAACCTATTAGGAGAGATGGAACAGGTCTGTAGCTATAGCAACCTGTGGAGCTGATGCAGCCCATACAAGAGGGAATATCTAGGAATAGGTAGGATAATGTTAATGGACATGTATTGCAAAGTGACTTGTTTTTGCAAGATCTTGAAAACATGAAAAGAAATCTTTGTAGTAAGACAACCCCTTTAACTTGGTCACCTGCTCTGGCTCAGTTATGTTCTTCTTGTGCACAAAACTGTACACAATATTCCATATCTGCAAGATGAACTTGCATGTACTGTATATTTAGCCTTATCACATTTTCTGCAACCAAAACTACTATTGCAGAAATCGTCCTCCATTGTGTCCAGTTCAATGCTATGCACCAATGCCCCATGCAAGCAATACATTCTCATGCATTTGGTTTTCCAGTCTCTGGTGGCCCGGTGGACTAGCCTGCACTCCCTGAGGAGCCTATGCGAGGGCATTCATTCCCCAGTGAGCACCTTGTATAGTATCGAGTCTCTGGTGATGTAGTTAGAAAGCACCTGATCTGTGATGACCCAGTGGAATAGCATCCAATCCCTGGTGGCCTCATTGAGTAGTAGTAAATCTCTAGTGACCTAGTTGTTTTACCTCTACAAATGGGTTTACCCATAACTTTGCAAAAATCGAATTAACCCCTTAAGCCCCAGGCCCGAGAAGGGCTTAATGACCAGCTACATTTTCTAGTTTTTGCCTCTCTGCAGTTCAACAGTCGTAACTTTTTTTTTATCTTCTAAGTGATGCAGCTGTTTTTTTTTTTATGTAGGAGAACTTCTATTATTTTATTTTTTTTGGGGGGGGAATAGTTTAAATTTACAAACAAATTACTGCAGATTCTTTTTTTTGCATTTTCTAATTTGTTTTTAATTATTTTTGACACCATTCACATTTCACACTAAGCAACCTGATAGGTGAATTTTATAAGTTATTGCGGTTGTGTAGATACCTAATATGTGTATTTTTTTTTCTTTGTGTAATCTATGTACAATAACGTTTTAATTAAATATTTATTTTTATTTTATTTTTTTCATTTTTATTTGCACTTTTTTAACTGTTTTTTCAAATCCCATTAAAGGATAAGTATTTAACACAATTTTTTTTAACACTTATTAATGTATTAGCATATTCATGTATACTAATACATTACCTTTTGTGTCAGTTTGACACAGGCAGCAGTCAGGGCAGCACACAGTGTGCCCTGACTGCAGCCTTCCTATCCAACAGCTCTGGGGCTACTCTAGGTCCCCAGGGCTGACTGTACATACATTCCCTGGGCTCCATTGGGTCACCGAGAGTCACGATCACCCAATGGAGCAGGGGAATGCTTTTTGAGTATGCCAAAGGTTATTGACAGTGGCAATCAAAGGGTTAAGCGCCAGAAATCGGTGGTTTCCTCCACTTCCCACAACTTATAGAGATTGCTCTAGGAACAGAGCTGTTAACCACAGGTCTGTTTTTAGTGGAGCTATGTCGATGGGAGCCACAAAACCCCTCTGTGTGCAGCAACGTCTCTAAGCCTATGAGGTATCATGCCTCTTCTAGTAATTTTATTGCGTAGTCTCAAGTTTCTGAGTTACTCTGCACAATCTGTTAGGTTTCCACCTACTTTATTTCCTTTTTAGTACTTCAATAGGGGTAACGTTCCTCATTAGAGACGGGCATCGCATCATGAAGATCTGTGGTGACTTATATGCCATGCTCAAAGGAAATGAGCTAGGGCAACCTATCGGATGTAGGGTTACTCAGGTCACATCTGACTCACTTAGCCTTGCAATGTGACGGAGAGTAAATCCAAACCAGATACTTATTTGCAGACAGCTTTTGACGAGTGTTTGCCCCTCATCATTGCATTGCAGAGCAGAGAACTGGTTGGCTCGGTTAGAGGCTCTAGACATAGCTCCAAATGGGTTACGTTCCTCATTATATATAAAATGAGGAATGTAACCCATTTTGAGCTATGTCTATAACCAGTTCTCTGTTCTCTAGACATAGCTCAAAATAAGTTACATTCGTAATTACATATATATATATATTATATATATATTTATATTTTATATATATTATATATATTATATCTGTCTATATATATATATATATATATATCTATATATATATATATATATTTATATATATACATGTATATATATTAATTATACACATTTAATGAGGAATGTGACCCAGTTTGCACTATGTCTAGAGCCTCTAACCAAGCCAACCAATACTCTGCTCTGCAATGATGAGGGGCAAACTATTCTACCACATATGGGCTGGATATAAGAAAATAACTATATATATATATATGTGTGTGTGTTTCCTTTGTTTAGCCTCTTAAAGGGGTTGCCTGGTGGAAATACATAAAATCTAAATAACACTTCTCCCATTCCTAGGCACTTTTGTAATGTACTTTTTGTAACGGTAGGCTTACTGTGACGGCAGGCTAGAGATGTGGATCCTCTGGACCACCACAAGCGGTGGCATTAGCCACGGCAGGAAGCAGGGTCCGTTATTCACCAGAGCCCGCCGCAAGGGAGGTTGCTGCGGCGGGACACTACCAGATCGCTACCCCTGACGTGACTTGCTTGTGGTGGCAGCCGAGGTGCAGCGTGGTACAAAATCGTGAAACAAGCTCGTAGTCTGGGACAGGCAGGAAGGTCAGGATAGGTGGCAAAGGTTTGTGGTCGAGGGACGGAGGCAACATGTTCGGTACACGGAATAACAAGATCAGACATAATGAATGCTTTCTTTCATGGCACAGGGCAGTATTGATCCAGCAGAGTAAGAGAGGAAGAGGCAAGGTTAAATAGGGTCAGTGCCTGGTGATGACCAATCACCTGTGCGCTGGCCCTTTAAATCTAGCAGAGCTGCCGCATGCGCGCCATAGGCTGCGGGGGGAGGGGGAGATGCGACAGCTCTCAGGCAGAGGATGAGGAGCGAGGAAAGGTGAGACTACAGTGCTGGGATCAGTGTCGCAGGTTTGTGCCAATGACCTGGCAAGCAGGTCGCGGGTGCCACCCATCTCCCCTAGTTCAGTACTTTTGTAATACACTGGTCCCTCATCATACTACAATGATTGGTTTTGGGACGATCATTGTATGTTTAAACCATAACTATATGGAAAACCGATAATTGGTTCTGAGGACCCAAAATGTCACCAATATAATACAACATGAAGATTAAAGAAAGTTACGCAGATAACTAATATACTTGAAGCAAGTTGTTACATATAACACCAGAAAGAGCTGAGTGGAGTTCTGCATCAGCTGTTTGATGGCAGGAAGCTCTGTGTCAAGCCCAGGAGATCAGGTAACCAAAAAGGTTTGGCTTTTTTTCAGGGCACCTCTGTGGTCCTGCCTCGCAAGGCCTTCAAAATAAGTAAGGAAACAGAGGGAGTGCCTTGAAATTGAGGCTAGGAGGAAGGAAAATAGACAAAGCACAGCAAAAGATTCTGGGGCTTGTAGATTTAGCTTTCAAACAGGAAGTGCTACTGTTCAGCTGCAGAGAAGAGAGGCCACATTGAGAACAGGAAAATCACAAATTAAAACAGAAAACACCACAGGGCAATGGATGAAGACTTAAGCAAGTCACTTGAGATTTTTGTTGTTGTTGTTGTTTGACAACCGCTTTAACAAATCATGCATTTGAGCATATCCTCTCACAGGTTTTGTGACTATCTTTCTATCTATCTGTGAGGAAAATGACAAAAGATTGCAAAAGTCGCCCAAGCTCCCAGCTGTGTAAGACATGTCACTAGGAAGCATCAACTAGGTAAAGGGCACATGTCCCCAATTTGCTCCCAAGCCAGATAGGAGACCATCCCAGCAAGCATCAAAGGATTGTCAGTCAATTTCGTAAGCACCTTGCCCAAAGCCTGGTCCCAGTCCCCCGGCGCCAATATTTCATAAGGATTTATAGGAGAACCGTGCATCTTAGGTCTACCCCAGTTTCATATTTTTAAATATGAAACTTCTTACACACATAACTGTCCCTCCCGCATTTGTAGGGCACAAGGGAAGGTTTGGATAAGGGACAAAGCAGAAGGCCAGCATTTGGTACCAAGTCGTAGCTTGGACCCACCCAGTTCAGATAGTATCACTGGCTCGGTTCTGTCTCAATGCCCTGCCGCAATATGACCCATTTTGTGTCAAAAGCCAAAATCTGCATGGCCCAAGAGGAAGGAGAATGTAGACTGTCCCAGGATCGTGAGTGGGTGTGACGTGGGATGTCCCAATACTGTTTTAAGTCGAAACCTGGCTGGGCACAGTGTCATTTCCATTGGAAGGGGGTTACGCTGAGCGTACAGGAGCATCCAGAATCAGCAGACTACATTCACCCCTGTGTATTCCAGCACAAGGCCAACCTAAGGTAAATAGACACATCTTGCTGCCTCTTTGTCTGTAACCATATCCGTATTTGCACCTCTGACCTTGTCTTTTGCACCCCCCAAATCTATAAACTTTAATCCTGAGCGGGTCTGTTGTCTTGGATCATCGATCTCACGTGTCCGTTTTGCTCAGTCTCTAAAATATCGCCACCCAAGGCAGGTTCTGGGTCTTCTATAAGTCTGTAATGGACCAGGCTTATAGCCAATGAGGAACTGATGGCAGTCTACCAGGCTTTCACCAGTGTGGTTAAGCAGATCTCTTCCAGCCATTCAGGGTTGTGGGTGAGTAGGGTATCCTCTCGCACTCCCTGGGTCTTCCTGTGCCTGTGTGGACAGGGGTTAACTGTGAAACCATATCCGGCTGACCTTGCGCACCCCTTGGGGGAGCACAACATCATGGTACACCCCAAGGCAGGCCGTTGACCCTCGAGTGGGTGTGGGCTTTTCCTGACACTATCTCTTATTATCCCTCTTCTCTTAGCTATTCTGGGTGCAATTTAGTTTCAAAAATTTCTATCACATGCTGGATTAATGGAATTTCCAGGCACAATAGTAAAGAATGACACCTCAGAGTTATTATTACAAACACAGAAACAGGATGTTGACCTATCCTAAAAAGTACACAAATAAAGCAACTCTACTCAAATTTCCAATGTATCAAAATTCTTTTTTTTTATTTTAGTTATTTTCCTGTAATAAAAGATTATCTTGATGAATATGTTGTTTTTTAAGCCAAATTCTCTGAGCAGACGTCTGGGAATGTGAGAAATAATTTTTCCTCTTGTATACTTTATTCTGTTGTTGGGGTTTTGTTTTTTTTTCGTGATAGGGAAATTACTAATAGAGCTTTCCTCGCAGGACTCGACATGTATAAAGTGCCAGTCAAAAGTTTGGAAGCAGTAAAAGGTTTTCTTTTCTTTCAAAGGGAGTTGCCTCAGGATAGACTTTGGTGGCATATTGTCTCCGGTTGACCACACTCAGCTTCCTATGAAGAGCAGCCCATCGTAGTAAATTGCCCACTGTATAGGCACCTGGAAAAAGATTTGCGGAACCAACAGGAGACGTAGTGGTACGGCTCTTACCAAGGTTTTGCTGATGCAGAGAACTTTTAGCTAAGACTAAGGGCCATTTTGGGCCCGAAACGCGCCAGCCGGTCACCTCTCTGATCACCCTTCTCCTTGCACACTTTGTTGCCTCTGTGGCGTTATTGCAGGTTTTTACTATTAAAGGGGTTTTATCATTACAATGATCATGTCTTTGTAACGATAAAACTATCGTTACAAAGCTAGTGACAAATACAGGCAGTCTCTGGGTCACAAATGGGATAGGGACTGTAGGTTTGTTCTTAAGTTGAATTTGTATGTAATTCGTATCAGGTATATTTATTAAAGGGGTTTTATCGTTACAAAGATCATGTCTCAGATTATGGGGACAGTAAAAATAAGCACTTTTGTAATTGGGTTGCATTACCTCTATCACTTGGTTTAGCAGATATCAACATCTCTGTAAATCTGTCTTCTGTTTCTGCTGTTGCTCTGTTGCTGGTCGGAACGCCCCCTGGTCGATTCCCTAGACACTCCCCCTGCACTGTGATTGGCTGGCTGACATTTCATTCAGCCTGTTGGGATACGCCCCTAGACAGGAAACGCCCCACCACGCCCCCTGCGCTGTGATTGGCTGCCGGCACACTCTGTGTTTACTCCCCTCTGAGCTGTTAAAATCGATAGTGAATCCAAGGGCTGCTGGCTCTATGTCTATTGTGATGATATGGGCAATGACTGCCTGTTTAAAGGGCTTTTGCCAAGAGGTTGTTTCACCTCCTCACAGGTCCAGTCCTTAAGCTGATACTTTGAAAAGAGGGCGTTCTGTTCCTCAGGGCTAATGCAAGCCCCGCCTCCTTATGATGTCATCAGCTGTAGTGTATAACATAAGGATTAAACACTGTGTCTATATAAGCTGCTTGTATAGTGCAGTGCTTAGGTGATCAGCTCTGCAAGCTAGAGGTTGGGAGTTCAAACCCCATCAGTAGTTTTTTTCTTTTCTTTTATAAATTGTACACATATGTAAAGATATGAAAATATATGTGTAGACATCTATAATTGTATTCATATACACACACAAAGCTCCCCTATATAGTGTCCCATTCTCGCAGTCACACCAAGCACTTCCAACATATATGATACAATGCATATAGTCTGGGGGATGAGACATGATATAAGGGAGCTATGAATGTGTATACATCAATATAGAGATTGACATATATATTTTAGGTCTCTCTACTTATGTGTAGAATTTAGGTGGAGGAAAAAATATTCTGTGGGGGACTAGAACTCCAAACCCCTTCCTTGTAAAGCCAACACTCTACCACTGCACTACCAGGCCAAGTTAGTTACAGGTCGAGCAGGTTCTTCTCTCAAAGCTGAGTGCTCCTCCCCCCATTTTCACTCACATGTCACTGACAGCAAGCAGAGATCTTTACTTGAAGCTGACATTTGTCCTTGTAGTTGAATAAAGATCTCTGCCTGTTGTCAGTACAATTTGGGGGAACACCACTAGAAGTGAAAGCTGCTGGCTTTCAGTGTAATTTGTGTGATAAGAGATATAACAGGTGCTTGCTGGAGCCTCAAGGCTGCAGACATAAGCATGCAGAAGGCTACAGAGCTGTTATTTCCAGACAACCCTCTGTATCCCCTGCTTCAAACAAAATGATGATGTCACAGTTCTTCAGTGAGGAGAGACACGCCTCCTGGGAGGAGAGACACGCCTGCTGAGAGGAGAGACACGCCTGCTGACAGGAGAGACACGCCCCTAGATTTCAAACTCAATCTGAGAAAATTAACTGAACAGCCCGAACAGCTCAAACGATAACACCCCTTTAAGGATCTTCAATAAATTTATTTTGGATTTTATGCTTATGCTTTCTGGTGTCAAGCGATCTTTTAACTTTTCTCCCTGCATCAGGCCTTACCTTATTACCATGACAAGTCAATTTTTTCCTACCCTACTCCAGCCCAGACTTGCTTACTTACTTTCTACCTGGACATTCTTGACTACACCTCAAACTCTGACTGCTCCACCTTCCTTTTTTGGGAGACCATTTTAAGCCTCCAGTCTCTTCCTCTTGCCTAAGTGTGTATCTATCTTACAGATTCATCCCGCCTACAGATCTGTCTCTTTCATTGGGAGCTGCGTTCTTTCGATTCTACGATCAACCTATCTATCTACTAACACTGAAAGCCACAATCTGATGAGTTCCCTATACGGATGCCCAACGGATCAAATGTGAATATTGTAGAATCCAACCGACTCTGTATCTCGGTATAGCTATCATACTGTAGTTCCCGAGAGGGCTTGCTATCTTCTGCCGGTATTTCTAAGCACATGTGACTGTTGTTTCTGGATTTTTGGCCAATACATACATTTCTGTGAGCAAATGTTTTGTAGCACATAAGTGCATGCATTGAAGACACATTGGGCATCAAGTATGAATGGGGCTGCACCAGTTTTCTTGCGTACTTTAAGCCAAAAAACTGTTGTAGCCCTGTGCTACAGATGTAAAACTAGTCATATGGGAAAATTGGTGCAGTCTGCACTAGACAGAACACTTTTGAACATACCAAAAATGCGCCAAGAATGCTCCAAAGTTTGGCACGAAGCTGCCATACATATTCATACCACGGCTGAGACAAGGTTTGGCCCATTACACTCTTTTATACATACTGTCGTATTCTACACCCTTTATTTCGATTTGTTTCATATAAGTCGCCCCTTGTATTTATATGATAAGGGTGACCACATGATATTATTCCTAAAGGATTGCCATAAACACTTACCCTAAATGTGATGAAAAGCATACTTGCCAACTTTCCGGGAATGTCCAGGAGACTCAAGGAAAAACAGTGAGATCTCATAGATTCTCAGAATCTGAGGAATGAAAACATTTTTTATTATCTGTAAACAAAGGCTCATCTTGTTAGAGATAATAAGTCTGCTCAGAAGGAGCTCACCTAAGCACTCACTGCTCTATACTCTAATCAGATAGCAGAGTTATGGTCAGGTAGCCATAGAAACCTGTGTGCATTCTGTACACATAAAGTCTCTCATCTCCTAACTAAAGTAAAATCAAAAGACTAATGTATTTAGAAAAAGTCTTCAGTTATCTGTCCTATATGTTGAAAGCTAATGTTTATAGTGAGAAAACGCCTTTAAATCTTCACTAAGCTGTCTTCAATAGGGAAAGATACGGGGTACATGCATGGAGACTTAATCCCCAGAACTCACTACTCTGATATGTAAATATATTTAAAAAGGCTAGTGGGAAATGAGCTAGGACTCTGCAGCGCCACCTATTGGAAGTAGCAATCCTTAAATTTCATCTGACTGATTCAGCCTTGCAATGAGAATGGGATTATTAACAATCAGATATTTTAATGCATATAACTGTTTCTGGGTGTCTGCTCCTCCCAAGTGCAGAGTAAAGTACTGGCTGGCTAGGTAAGAGTTTCTAGGTGTAGCACAAAAGGGGTAACGTTCCGCATTAGGGAGAGGCGCTGTGTAGGTGTGCCGAGACTCATACATGATTAGTTGCTCCACTGAAATTTCAATATTTTCTGAGAAATGAGCTGAGACTCTACGGCGCCACCTATTGGATGTTCCTCAAGTCACATCCGACTCACTGAGCCTTGCAATGTGAATGGGATTATTGCCAACCAGATATTTTACTGCAAACAGCTGTTTTGGTGTGTCTGCCCTTCATCAATGTAGAGTAGAGTAATGGTTGACTGGACAAGAGGCTCTTCTCCACTCCTGCAGCCAGAAATGACAGGGAGCCAAGGAACTAGGAGAGGGTACTATCTAAACAAGTGCTCTGAGCTCTGGAGAGGGGTTATTTGACCTGCGTACAGACTCCAGACCAGACCTTTCTAAAGACCTCGAACTGTATGAAGTCTTTACAGGTCTGGTCTGTAAACAAGAAGGGCTCTGTGAATTGGGGTGCCTGGTCTGGTTTGGTGTCTGAAAAACAGGTTGTTTGGTCTGCGGTCTGTAAAGTATGTATTATTGCATCTCAAAAAATTAAAAAAACATTGAAAATTAAAGGGGTTCTCCAGGATCTTTTTATTTTTTATAGGGGTCACAAATGTATTTTATTAAACCTTGTAATTCATACTGTAATGAGTCTATACAATATATGGGTTTCTCTATTTGATTTAAATTATTGATATCAATGATCTCTTCAGTGATATTCTAATTTTTTGACACGCGCTAGTATTTCTGGGTCTTCATTTTTTAAAGGGGCTGGTCAGGGGACTGTATATCTTTAGAAGTTCTGGTTACTAGAATGTGAATGGTGCATCTGATCTATTCTGAAGAGGTTCTAAGTACTATTTGTAATTCTATTCCATATGTTGGGGTGTATCCTATAATAGACGAGAAATATTTTGGGCCTTATGTATGAAAACTGTCTAGCAGTTAAGAGTGTCTTTGTTTCCCAAAGCATCCAGTGCCCATAGCAACCTATTGGTTGCTTGCTATGGTCTCTGATTGGTTGCTATGAGCTCTGATTGGTTGCTATGGGCAACATAGACAGCCTTACCACTAGGCAGTTTTCATACATAAGGCCCGCTGAGTTTCCTTAAATTGGTTGTCTCTCTAAAGGATTGCTTTTTATGTTAAAGATCCTGCAAAAACAGGATATGTCAAAAACTTTGCAATATGTGTCCATTAACAGTGTCCTACCAATTCCTAGATCTCCCCTCTTGTATGGGCTGCATCAGCTCCTCAAGTCACTATAGCTACAGACCTGTTCAATCTCTCATGATAGGCTGCTAGCACTGGTTGCTATAGCTACAGACCTGGCTTCTACCGCAGCCTAGGAGAAGCCAGTAAACACACCACTGAATTCAAAGTGAAACCAAGAAAACAGGACTGAGGTAAGATGAGTCAATGTAGTGAGACAATCCCTTTAATGTCTCTTGCCAAAACTTAGAAGTACCCCTACAAGTTATTTTTAGGACTATTTCTTCTACAATATTTAGATACCTCAATGCCAGCTTATTTTGCCACCTCATGTCTCAAAATTCTTTGTTAACATAATACAAAAAGGTTCCCCAAAATATTTCCCATATTTGACAAAGCTGTGAGCACAAGGCCTGTAGGCACAGCAGGTCCCTAAAGCTTTGTATTTCGGAGCTATAGGCATTCTTACCATATGATAATATTATCTAGTAATATGGAATCCTACAGTATGTAACAAAGTAGAATATTTTACAAGTTACGAGGTTGGCCATAAATTTCCATCAATACCACATGTAATACTATTGTGTGTATAAGGCAAAAATGTATTGGTTCCATCCACCTTACACACTGCCCCAAGCAAACGAGTACATAGCTGCCTGTAACGCAAGCAATCCATTGTCCGTCTTCTAAACATTTTTTTTACTTTTTTAAACCACATAGTGGTGCTGTTGCAGTAGATGAAGCTCCACAATTCACTTTCAGCCTCTCAATCTGGAGCGTTCACTTTTGCAGACCACACGTTAAGTACAAAAAAGACAATACGCCAATCTTCAAGAAGCATTTGTGTTTCGAATGAAACGATACATGTACGTCTAAGCAATTCGTCTGGGGCAGCGGTTATTTTCGGAATCTTTAGTGGCCGTCCGGAATATCTCAGCACACGTGCCGTCTTTCATGTTTGTTGACATGGTCAGGGTAGAGGAACCTAAAAATATAACACAGTTAATTCCCCAGGAAGGGCCTAACACAATCGGATCTGGATTATAACACATCTTAGCTGCCAGTCTAGCAGTCTTGTGTTCAAGCAGGTAGTGATGGAAGCTCTGGGTGCAGAACATTCACCATGTATGGGACGAGCGCCTCTGTTTATCATTCATCCCGGATGCTTAGTCTAAAGTGATTGGATGCAAAAAAAAAATGACCGTCCTTTCAACTGATATAATAAAATCCAGAATCTGTTTCAGAGAGCGATCAAAATTAAACACACTTCCATTCTGATCAAAGATAAATGATGTTTCAAGAACTGGAAACATGGTTGGTGCTGAGATGTTTCATATTTCTTTTCCGCAATGTTTTTTCTTTCCTTTTTGAGACTTTTCTTCTCTGTACACATTTTTGGCAAGTTTTAGCTGTCAGATATCAAATTACAAGGCGTGTTGTTTGCATGCAAATGTGTATAATACACACACACATACGTTATCCTCTCTCACACACACACACACGAACACATTTATGCTTATGAACCCCCCACCTCCACCCTCCCACCACCCTGAACACTCCGTATCCTATAGAAACGTCAGCCTTGGTCTGCATCTCTCTCTGTCTCTCGGGAACTCTGTAATAACTGAGAGTCTTTAACGCTGCCTGTCGTAGTCAGATTTTTCATAAGACTTGGTGGGATGAAAGAGCCTCCTAGATCTACCTTATCTACAGTCGAATGTTAACCCTTGTGGTGGCTACCAAGACTGGTTGACTCTTTGTTTGACGGCAGTGCTCTGAAGTCTTCTCTGTCTCTGAAAACTGCATTGGATGGCTTAATCTGTCACTCAACTATCCAGGGGGTGGTGTATTCCTATGGGAAAACATATTCTGAGATTTGCCAGCCAACTCTTTCACTGCAGTTCGTTTGACTTGGCTTGTTTGGAACTCCCTGATCGGTTGTTGGGACTCATGTTGGAGAGTCAATTTAAGAGTGCTGGGAAACCTTTGCACACTTTGCAATTTTTTCTTTCAACTTTTGTGGACTCAGAAAAATGCTTAGACCATTAACATTGCTACGAGCTACTGAGAAGCAGTTTTTGAAACAATTTTCCGCCCAGGAGCGTGTGGCTGATACCTCTTTCGTGTCTGATTGCGAGCTTCCAACTGTGACCATTACAACAGCCGGGGATGTTCAGACCAGGGCAATTTGTATAGAGCAGTTTTTTTTGAAGCTGTTTTGTCTATTTCATCTGATTGGAAAAACTCTTCGGATTCAAAGTGAAATTTACCCTACTGTGAATCCTAGACCCAGAAGAGGGTGTAGGATTTCCTGAAAAGAGGG
Source organism: Phyllomedusa bahiana (assembly GCA_025379985.1). NCBI lineage: Eukaryota > Metazoa > Chordata > Amphibia > Anura > Hylidae > Phyllomedusa > Phyllomedusa bahiana. The sequence goes on along the minus strand of JAODAL010025936.1, from coordinate 41,855 downwards.
CACAGGTAGGGTCAAAATGCCAAAAGATATTTGAAGATGCAAAAGGGGAAACTGGAGATGGATATACTCAGGAACAAAAGGAGTTTTGGGAAAGTGGAATAGAAGCAACTACACCTAATTTCAATGTAACCCAATGCTTTCAGTCTCTAAAAGGTATTTGAAGGTCCACTTAACTGTGAGAATATACATGTCATCGTATCTGTTCGACTGATAGTCTAACATATATTTTGACACATACATGCATTGCTTTTACTAAATAAGATAAGATTTAGCAACATGCATGCCAGCGAATCTGTGCATTGATTTCCATCAATAAAAATAGAATTATGATATAATAGAGATTTGGCTATTACCACCAAAGTCATAGTTGCAGACTGATTGAAGTATGTTTTTGCATAGTTGATATTTTTGCCTCTTTTTGACCACCATGGATAGTTATATACTTTTTCTATTTGCTTTAACAGTTTGTTTTAAATATTTAATTTTTTTTTCATTTCATATATTATTAAATATAAAGTTATATTATAATAGGATCATTGTAGAAAATAATTGCATGTTTCTTTGACCACAAAAAATTGGTTCAGAAATATATTAAATTAGGAAATTATCTGAAAAAAATACAAAAAAAAATAATGCAAACGGTTAGTTCTCTAAACAAATTAAAAAAGAAGAACAATTTTATAATAAAATAACAAACCTGGCACTTTCCGGAGGTCAAAATCAAGTAGCAGCTTCTGAGATTCTGCACAGTGTTGCTTAGACACTTGGCAGGGAAAGGGTTACTCTTCAGAGCACCGAGCCATCTGGCTGGGCTGGTTTGGTATAATCGAGCAGATTATGTTCACAAGACTCAGAGTTTAAGGCTCCTCACCCATAGAGCAAGTCAGAAAAATCTTTTGTACAAGGCTTGCAAAAACCAACTTTTTTTTTTTTTTGTTACTCTGAATGAATACACTTCCAGCAAACTACAGCTTCATGTCGATGTTTCTTAATAGATTAACACGGATGCCATGGTCAATCCAACCGCCACGGTAAGAAAAAATTACCTGTGATCTGCAAAAGCAAGGTAGGCAGCTGAGAATAGTAAAGGGTTGTGCTAGATGTTAGAATTGAATAAAATTTTAGCTCTTTTTCTGTAGCTCTAAATGCAAAAAAAAAAAAAAGTGATTTAGGATTTACCTACTTTACAGGTATTTTTGCAGCCTATGTTTAGAGGGTAGGCAGATGTACTTTATAGCACTGATTACTTTTTCAAGTAAGAAAATAGGAAGGATGATAAAAAGGTTGCAAAAATTTAGAAAAAAAAATAGGAAGAACTATATAAATGTTAAGAATAATAAGAGAAAAAAAATCTTTGTTCACAGAAGGAATGTAGGACTAGCTGTAACAGACCTCATTCACCCCAGAGGCAAATTTTAGCCCTTCCAAAAGCAGTCAAAATCTCTCTTCTCTCACTGCTTTCCTGCTCAGGTAATGCACTTAAGCTGCCAGCTTAGTTAAACATTCGCAACCATTGTTTGTGTTTTTTTATAATGCAGCGTTCCATCCACATGTGCTCGATACTGTAAGTGTTCTCGTAGAGTGTGGTGATAGGGTTATTTACTATTCTAGAAATCTCTCGGGTATACTAATTCTGAACATACCATTTCCACATGCTTAAAATGTTACTTAATAGAGTGTGGTATCCAAAAATAACGTCCTGTTTCTTAGGACATGTCAAGCTGTTTTATTACTGTATTTATTTTAGCTAAGTGTAGAAAAAAAAAATTCTTGAAATATTATATTAAGCTAAAAATTCTTTATGTGTTCAGGTGCATCTAGGAGTCATGCATTCGGGATAAAATTCAACGGTCAGGTCGAAAACGTCACTTTAGAAGGTGATTTATACAGTCATGCCCTCATGGGTATATTGTTATGGTGTAGTTTTTTTGTGTAGCTCAAGAGCCCGTGTTAGGTTTTCGTGGTAAGAATCGACTTACTATTGAGTGGTTGTATAACGAATGTCATGAATGCTTAGGGTTAGACGTAACACTTTGAACCGCAATGCGGTGTGGTAGCTTTTAAAAAAAAATTGAAAGTGTGAAAATTATTGGCATGTTTAATGATATACTTGACGGATGGTTAAATCATCCCTACATGCATGGGCATAAGAGATGATTATGACTAAACGCTAGAGAAGCTAAGGGTGTTTTAGCAATGAATGATCTCAGCTAATGACTTTGTTCACTCGAAAAAACCATTAAAGTGTAGCATTTATGTATGTTTTTGAAATTGGGAAGTCGGAGGTTCACATTCTACTGAAATCCTTCACCAGTAATTATTTTAAGGTAATGAGTTAGCAAGGTATTGGAATCTCATTTGGTAATTCTCCACTAATAGGATTGTACCGGATATTAGTGAATAGCCATTGCCAGTTTGCTGTGAGCAAATCTTGTCATGTGTTGATTTATTTGTGGGCAAGTGAAACTGAAGTCCAACTTTTTAAATGTTTTCAAATTTGGTGTCAATTTTTGGGATTTGTGTTGTTTAGAATATTTATGTTTTATAAGGTTTTTGGGAAACAAAGGGCAGGTATAGCTCATGTATAAAGTTTGATTGAAAGAAGAAAAAGGTAGACCCTTCGAGGAACCTTTTACCCCAGCTATTGAACTTAATATTTTGGCACCTGTTGACAGGTTGCTGCCAGGGGTACTGTATATAGCTGAAAAATAGGGAGAGCCTACCAGGCCTTGGAGTTCCACCAAAAGCAGGACAGCAAGTATTTGAAGAGTGAGGTGCTAATTAGGTGGATCACCTGGCAAAATGTACATTTTTGGGTTTGGCTGGACTGTAAATAAATTATGTTCACAAGAAAAAAGAAAATGGTAGACCTTTCGAGGAACCCTTTACCCTAGCCTTTGGACTTAACATTTTGGCCCCTTTTAACAGGTTGCTGCCAGGGGTACTGTATAGGGCTGAGAAATAGGGAGAGCCTACCAGGCCTTGGGGTTCCACCAAAAGAAGGCCAGCAAGTAAGTAGTTGAAGATTGAGACCCCCGGTGGGCCCTTGAGCATGGCAGACCTGGAGTTGTTTTTTTTTTACTGCATATACATCCTTAGAGGAGACAAAAATGGATAGAATGAAATGCAAGAAGCAAAAGGCAGAGTATAGGAGGCATGTACAGTCATTTACAGTAGCTGTAGGGTGGATCCCTAAAAAAACTCCACCGGTGGGCCCAGAAAAAGCTCAACTGGTGGGCCCCTAGAATCAATTCCACCTGTGGGCTCTAAGTACCGCAGTCTATCACTGGTGAGGTGCTAATTAGGTGGCTAATTTGGCATAATGTACATTTTTGGGTTTGGTTGTACTGTAAATGAACTATGTTACTTCAGGTGTGTACTTCATTGAGAATAATGCTGGTAGTGTTAATGGTTCCGAACTGAAATGGGACAATGGAAAAAATAAGGCCCATAAAGTTACATCTTTTTTTTTTTTATTACAAGACATATTTTATTCTTTCTTAGGTACAGCATCATACAGAGTAAATAAGATCTTCCAACTGAGCAGAGAAAGACTTGTGAACATGTTTTTCACTTATAGTGAAAAATTTGTTTGCAAATTAGTTCTCCTCTGAAAGGATGAGACAGCCACCTGTAGGCAGCTGTTTCCGGGTTCTGACCCTTAACCGGTACAGAACATGGGTCTAGCTGACTAGAAAGATGCCTCGGATGCGGCTCAAGGAGATGGGGTACTGTTTTTTTTAAGAGGTCCACTGTGGTACCAAGACTTTTTCAGACAGTGCTTTATGGATAAAACAAATTAGCTCTCCTCTTCAAAAAGATTAGTTACCCATCTGTAGACAGCTGGTTGGAACTTATCAGAACAGACTAGGATGCGGCTTGGCTAGAGAGATGATTTAGAGGCAGCTCAGACAGGTACTGTTTCTTATTGAAGAGTCCAATGATGCATAGTAACTAGGCAATGCTCCATGGGAAAAAATTATGCAAATAAGCTGTCCTCAAGAAAGAACAAAACTTTCGCGTAATAGCCTAGTATTCTCTCCAAAAGGATTAGACAACCCTCTGTAGACAGCTGGTTGGAACTCATCAGAACAGACTAGGATGCTGCTAGTCTAGAGAGATGATTTAGAGGCAGCTCAGTCAGGTACTGCTTCTCATTGAAGAGTCCGATGATGTATAGTAACTAGGCAATGCTTCATGCGAAAAAAGTATGCAAATAAGTTGTCCTCCAGAAGGAACACAACTTTCTCATGTTAGTCTCTCCAAATGGATTAGACACAAATCTGTGAACAGCTGTTTTGGGGTTATTGCCCCTCATCAGTACAGAACAGAGTTCTAGTAGTCTTAGAGATGTCTTAGCCACAGCTAAAGGGACACACTTTCTACGTATTCAGAAGTCTCTAACAGAGCATTTTAATATGTTTTTCTAAATCAGACATCTCCTTTAACCTATAATAGATATAGTTAAACCTTTATATTTCTACTCTGATCCCATGGCAGTAGGATCACAAAAGAACTGTATGGGATTCAGTTACGTCTTTTAGTTGGATGTAATAATAATGATAATCTTTATTTATATAGCGCCAACATATTCCGCACCACTTTACAATATAGAGGGTATAAGCACAGACGAACCAGACATTACATTATAAAAAAGCTACTGACAAATGAGACACGCGGTGTGAGGCCCCTGCTCGCAAGAGCTTACAATCTATTAGGGTGTATGGGTGAAACAAAGGGTGACAAGTGCTTGGTTTACAATGGTCCGGCCATGTTACATAAATATGGGGTAGTATACATAAAATGTGGATGAACCTGCCATCCCAACCATTACATCTATATATAGATAAGTGCCTGTGGGTGCCAAAGTGCAGGAAGTGACGAATCTGTGACAGAATTTGGGGGGTTGACAATTAGGGATCTTGGTCGGCTTGTCTAAGAAGATGAGTTTTCAGAGCGCACTTAAAACTGTGAGGGTTGTGAGTGTGCCTGATCACATGGGGTAACATGTTCCAGAGAACTGGTGCAATACGTGCAAAATCTTGGAGACGGGCATGGGAGGTTCGGATGAGTGAGGTGTGTAGTCTTAGATCAGTAGCAGAGCGGAGAGAGCGGGTCGGGTGGTAGACAGAGATAAGGGAGGAGATGTATGGGAGTGCAGCACTGTGGAGAGCCTTATGTGTGAGAGTGTGAGAGGCCACATTCAACCAAAACCTCACTGGGATGAGGTTTAGAATTAATTCATGGTGGGTTTTGCTCATGTTGGAGGTCCACCCTTGGTATCAGAGTGTAGCTTATAGGAGATTGGTTGAAGAAGTGCTCGAAAAGTGAAATAACTTTGGAGCATTGGTGAACATGAGCAAGGATACATAACCCAGAAAGCATATACAGTATATGGAGAGAAAGTTATAGACAATTCTGTTTTCACATGTATAAACCAAAATTAAAGACCAATAAAATGTTAGCATATCCGATCCTACACAGAGGGCCATATGGTATCCTTGTAAACTTAAGGTCACTCCATCATCTATGTCTACTAATAAAGTATGATACCCACAATACTCCTATTTAGCTTAAGGCTATCGCTCTGGTGCTACTATACATATACTGTATATGTATGTATGTATTATTATTCAGGTTTTGTAATAAATGGATTGATTTATTGTGTATACTTTAATCTGTTTTATTCTCATGGATGTAGTACTAGTTATGGTTCCCATCTTATGTGATTTCCACCAAGGTCTAAACACTATAGATCCCCAAAGGGTTGAATATGATTTGCAGCCAGAAATCGTTTGGTTTAAATCATTGCCTTCATCAACTAGTTTGTTGGCCATGCAGAGAAATTACTACTTAGCGGTGTGTTTTAATATATGGCTTTGACACAGATGCCTTCTTTCCAAGCACCAATAGATGTTAAAAGGGTATGGACACTCATACACTGAAATTCTGATTATTGTTCATTTGGTTCCTGAATGCAAAAATAAGCATCTTTTTAAATAGTCTTTATTAAGAATGTTCTATCATGGTTCTGCTGTGGAGTCTGTGCAAATCCTTCACGTGACTGACTGTCCTTTAGAATTTAAAGCATATCCATTAAAGCTTTCCTGCTTCTAATACCTCTCTGCTCTATCCTTCCCAGCAGAGGTGCAGCAAAAAGGGTGAGGAACTTGTGCATAACAGATCAGAGTATGGAGAGGAAGGGGGAGCATCCGAGAAGGGCAGATCACTTTGGCTATACATAGGGAGGAAAGCACATACAAGGCAGTTTATAGGAGGAGAATCACTTAAGTTGTGTACTAGTGTAAAGAAGAAATAAAGCATCCTCAGAAAACTGTAGACTTTTAAGCCCCTGGACCTCTCGCCCATGTAACAGAATCTGAAGCAAGGATCTGTCTGCAATCTTAATATCAAGGGACTGAAAATCAGTGAAGATGGAGACTAAAACTTAGTGCAGTGTTTTTAAACATGGTAAGCATTAATCTATGTAAAATTTTTTTTTCAATACCCAAGGTGTCCATAGCCTTTAAATGATATATAGATGATATAGGTGGGTGTAGCTATTAACATTCTCACTATAGATTGGTGGAAGGAGTTCAGAATCGTTTCCTCTGCTGGGCCCAAGGCAATCTGATACTGCTTGTCAATCGCTGTCTTTTAAAAGTCAAATTAAATTTTGCTCTTTATAAAACACTTTATAGTACCTCATACTGGACAAGGTGCATTTTGTAGGTGCTTAGTTCATGAAATAGCGCCTCTTCAGTCCATTGCTTGTTTCTGGTATTACAGCTGAACTTCGTACAACTTGAGCTGTAACCAATCTATTAGCATATCATAGCACCACCAATGGGCCCAGCAGGATCTGACACTATAATGAGTCCAGTAGTATAATGTTGTACCGTGTTAGCCATAGAAAGTAATAGAAGAGTGAAGAAATCAGGCGATACCTTTTAGAGGCTAACTGAATATATTTGATGGTGAGCTTTCGAGAGTACTAGCTCCCTTCTTCAGACATGATGTTATACAAGAACTGAAAATTTACAGACTTTTTATACACAATGGAGATGGATCTTCAAAGGAACTTAGAATCCTTAAAAATAACAAAATGCAATATAAGTAGAGCAGTTATTTACACTATTATGAGTCCGTAATACAACAGTGCCTGGAGGCCCTGGAAATCCAGCAGAAGACAACCTCATATGTAGATGGCTTTGGAGCCAGTCACTTCAATGTACTTGCATACCATAGTACCATCGATGGGCTCAGGCTCTGACATTATAATGAGTCTGTAATACGAAAGGGCCTGGAAATCCAGCAGAAAACAACCTCATATTTAGATGGCTTTGGAGCCAGTCACTTCCAATGTACTTGTATACCACAGTACCATTGATGGGCTCAGACTCTGACATTAAAATGAGTCTGTAATACGAAAGGGCCTGGAAATCCAGCAGAAGACAACCTCATATGTAGATGACTTTGGGGCCAGTCACTTCCAATATACTAGCATAACATAGTACCATCGATAGGCTCAGGCTCTGACATTATAATGAGTCTGTAATACGAAAGGGGCCTGGAAATCCAGCAGAAGACAACCTCATATGTAGATGACTTTGGGGCCAGTCACTTCCAATATACTAGCATAACATAGTACCATCGATAGGCTCAGGCTCTGACATTATAATGAGTCTGTAATACGAAAGGGCCTGGAAATCCAGCAGAAGACAATCTCATATGTAGATGACTTTGGGGCCAGTCACTTCCAATATACTTGCATACCATAGTACCATCGATGGGCTCAGACTCTGACACTATAATGAGTCTGTAATACGAAAGGACCTGAAAATCCAGCAGAAGACAACCTCATATGGTCGATGACTTTGGGGTCAGTCACTTTTATTAGGGTCTATTTCTCATGGGATGATGCACTAATAACCAATGAGACCATTTTAATGATTTATCCTATGTATACAATGATTGTGACGAAGATTATTTTTAAATTAAAACTGGATTTTCACATGTTCTGTATAGATGAAGCGTGGTCCTCAGAGTAATTTCAGGTGGTGGGTCCTAGTCTGAGGCCATCTGTAAAAGCTTTTGAGGTTTGCAGTGATCATTATACTTAAGGGGGTAGTCCTGTCTTCCAAAGTAATAGCAGATTTTTCTGATGTATCATCACTATAATCATGGGGATCCAAACTCTGGGACCTCTACTGATACTGAAAATAAAGGGACTGTAGCTTTGGTGCTTTTCCCCCCACACAGCAGCACTCCAAGCAACCTGGCCGTACAGGCAAAACGTAGAAGGCGAAGCAGCACTCCACGAAGTCTATAGTCTGTTCATTTTCAGGATCAAGGAGGCCCCAGAAATTAGACCCCCACCAATCATCAAGTGTTGCCATTTCCCAGTGATATGCCATTCTTTGATAAATAGGAATACCCCCTTCAGTCTATTTGGGTAAGTGTTCATTCTTCACTCAAGATATATGATCTATAACCAGACGTTCACTTTTGAAGTCTTGATGAACTTATGAATTTCATGGATACTTTGAATGTGTAGAGCTTTTTCGGACATGTTGACTACCACTGTCAGGTCTAGTGTAAAAAGTAGTAATCCCTATTGAACACACTTGTTCTAAATGATAGGGCAATAGAGGATTACCAGCTTCCTATAGTCCAGCATGTGAAGTCCTGGAAAACCCTTTGTATCTCATTTCATCATATAAAATTCTATTTAGTAATAATTTTATTCTTTACTGAGATATTACTACACAGAGCTTCATAATTTAGGGTTAAATTTTAGACATATGGAGTCAAATTAACAGATGTGCACTTAGGAATTTGAATAAACCAAGATGTATTTAAGACTCCTTTGTCTACAAATAAATGCCTTGAAGGGATGGAAGTAAAACTATGCCTGCATTTACGTTGTAAAAATTTGGAATCAATCCAAAAGAAAGAATCTTGTTCTTTAGTAGTACCCAAGAATAATATATTAAGTGCAGGTCTCAGCACCGTGGGTGAATGGAGAATGCCTCTTTAGCAATCTTATGGCACTTGTTGTGTTGATGATGATGGCTTGTTGCCATAGTAGTATTACTTGTTCAACCATATACCCTTGACTTTACAATAGCCATTGACACACTCTTTTAAACCATTGTCTTTTTTTATATCCTTTCGAATTAGTCATAATGTTTGACTTCATCATTAAGTTTTTCTTTAGGGAGTGGTAATCTAGAAGAAGTAGAATGCAGGGCCACTTTAATGATAGAATTAATGGTGAAGCTGCACCAGGTTCCACCTCCCCCATCTCCCTGCCCATGGGATGCTAACTAGCAGTGTTAAACTGCTAGTTAGCATATGCAAGGGCATGCCTTGTGTGGCCCCTGCTGGATGGTCTGCAGGCCTCCTGCTTCTAGCAGCTAGCTTCAGTGCTCCCAGTGTCTACCAGCTTCTGCTCTAACCTGCAGCCAGGTAGGAGGTTATTCATTTTTATTTCCACTGATACATGTATATATCTAATCAGCATGTATTTTGCGACAAATACGGTAAGCATGCAGTTATATGGTGAATGTCAGTGTCAGACTGCGGTGTCTGGGGCCCTCCAGTTAGATTTATTCTTGGGGACAACCAGTAGAGTTGATTCTTGGGACACATCCATTAGGTTGATTCTTGGCTTCCACCAGTAGGGTTGATTCTTAGGGCACACCAGTGAACATAATGCTCGGGGCACATCCATTAGGTTGATATTTGGCTTCCACCAGTAAAGTTGATTCTTGGGGTCCATCGTTGGAGTTGATTCTTGGGGCAGACCAGTGGACTGGATGCTCGGGGCACATCCGTTAGGTTGATTTTTGGCTCACACCAGTAGAATTTATTCTTGGTATCCACCATTGGAGTTGATTCTTGGGCCAGACCAGTGAGGTTGACTCTCGGGGCCCACTTTACTGTTACTGCATATGCTGCTTGCTTTCTGTCTCTTTTTCTCTGCCTTTCTCCCTGAAAAGCAGCCTCCTGCTAACCACAGCCTGTTAACCACAGTGACCCACTGCTCCTCTGTGGGCCAGTCTGAGCCTTGTGAACATATATAAGCATGTCCATGGATATGTCAACTGCACTTGTGGTTGGCACATGCTGTAAATTATGGAATTGCCAAAAATGCAATTTCAAACTTGGTTGCTTATAGTCCTTATGACTTGCTATTCATTTTGCTTTTGTGTAGAATCTCTGGTAGGAGAAATCACACGTTTGCAGTGTTTATATATTTGTTATACTGTTTGTGGCATGTTGGAGACCTTTGCAGTTAGCCATAATATTCTGCTCATGGCCAAGCCACATGTATGGGGTTCAAGGTTCTATAATATAGGGCATTGCTTAGCAGAGTCATTACAATAGAGATTTGTAGGTCACTGGTGATCACATATCATTTTTGTTTGTGAACTAGCAGAAGGTTAAGTGGTCAAAACAATCAAATGGATCATATAGGCTATTATTAAGTTGGCCACCAACTAACAAGCATGATGACCCTCATATCTGATCCTTAAAGGGGTTGTCTCACTACAAGGACTGCTTTTCATGTTAAAGATCTTGCAAAAACAAGTCACTTTGTAATATGTGTCCATTAACAGTGTCCTACCTATTCCTAGATATCCCCTCTTGTATGGGCTGCATCAGCTCCTCAGGTTGCTATAGCTACAGACCTGTTTGATCTATCCTGATAGGGCTGGCTGTCAGCGCTGGTTGCTATAGCTTCAGACATGTTCGATCTCTCCTGATAGGCTGCCAGTGGTTGTCACTATAGCTACAGACCTGGCTTCTACTGAAGCCTAGTAGAAGCCAATAAACACGTCCCTTAATTCAAAATGAAACCAAGAAAACAGGACTGAGGTAAGATGAATCAACATAGTGAGACAACCCCTTTAAAGGATTTCGTGATGTGATGAATGGGAACCCCAGTGCACATTTTCAAGTTTTGAGTAGAGTAAGTCTTTGAAATACATCACAGTGGGTACATAGTTAGATATATAGGAGGTTACATTGTTTTTAACCCATGTTTACAAAATGTTTGACTCCATTTATGTGTATTAATGGATTTATGGGTTGGTAAATGTAACCTATTGTTGGGCAGATTAGGAAACTTCAGATTAGATATAGACTTTTTCTTTAAAGAGGATGCCCAATTTGAAAAAGCTGGCTATACAGGAAACATAAAAGTCAGTCAAAATGGCAGATTTTGACCATTGCTTGAAGACTATTTGAGGTAGCCTATGGCAGACTACTTTCTTCCAGAAAAGTATCAGTTTGGATCTTTTTGGCCCACATGAGTTTTCATGATCAGCCCATGGGCAATCATATGCCATAAGGCCCAAACCTCCAAATGCAAACAGATGCCGTGTGAGTTACTGCAAGTCCCAAACAGGTAATGCTTTTTTCTTCAAATTTAATGTATTATTCACATTTGATATATTTAGACATTAATAGCAGATATAGCAGTAATCAAGGCACACTTATCTCAGTCCTTAAAGTCCTGTATAGGATTAAATGTTAGATAGTAGCGAACCACGAGGAACGAGCCAGAGTAGAGCCAAGCGATCACTCCAGATTGCCCAGAACACGCAACGTTTCGGGGACACGCCCCCTTCCTCAAGCGTGTCCCCCGAAACGTTGCGTGTTCTGGGCAATCTGGAGTGATCGCTTGGCTCTACTCTGGCTCGTTCCTCGTGGCTTCGCTACTATCTACATTTAATCCTATACAGGACTTTAAGGACTGAGATAAGTGTGCCTTGATTACTGCTATATCTGCTATTAATGTCTAAATAAATCAAATTGAATAATATAATTAAATTTGAAGAAAAAAGCATTACCTGTTTGGGATCTGCAGTAACTCACACGGCATCTGTTTGCATTTGGGGACTTAATTTGTGTAGGTGGGGTCCTACTCGTATGCTGTGAATGGCACCGCTCTAGTTCCTAGTGCATTTTGTTGTTTTTCTTTTTATAAGGCCCAAACCCACACACCTGTCTTCTGATCAGGCAACCTGGCTTATTGATGATGTACACAGATGATTTTATGTAAAAGTGGGTTCACACTTCATTTTCCACTACATTGCAGATATCCAGCCATTGGGGAAAATAAGGTACCCTGATGCCTACCTGCAACATAGTCTTGGCCGGCCCATAGATATCAATAGAACAAACACAGTCTACCAATATAACTGGCAAATAAAGCAAATATAGTCCAACTAGGGTTGCATTTGTTCTACTAATGTCTATGGGGCAGTCGTGGCTGCATCACAGTATCTGTCAGAGTATCTTTTGTATCGATGGATGAATGCATTCTACGAAAAAAAGTGTGAGCCCAGCCCAAGATTGGTTGGCCACATTCTGGCTGATACTTATTAGTATTTCCTATTAGTGTCGTAGAGGAGTATTTCCTGTTTGGCACCTCTATCAATTACATAGGGAAGTGATGGCAAACTTTTGAGAGTGCCGAAACTGTGACCGAAAAAAACCTTTGTTACCGCAAAGTGCCGATGACGTTGGCACGAAGCAGGGAGGTGACATCAGGAAGCGGGGCCGCACAACAATTAATACGAGGAATGTGATGCCCGCTTAGCCCATCACTCTGCCATATTTCCACTATACAGTAACAATATATTGGTAGATAGCAGTGTACACAGGTGCTCAGCAGACAGTTGACTGAATAATACCACAACACCACGACCACATATCACCACCACATAGTGACTGAATAATACCACAACACCACATATCACCACCACATAGTGACTGAATAATACCAACATGTATCAACACCACAAAATGACTGAATAATACTGCCACACCATGACCTCATCACCACCACATAATGACTGAATAATACCACCACACCATTACTGAATATAAACCATTACACTTTGCACACATATAAGAGATTACAGTTCAGGCACATTTAGTGACTCACAGGTGACGTTTCTCCGATGAGTCGTTCACATTCCGGTTTCTTCTCCATCTGGTTCATGTACCTTACCTCTTCCCAGCGTCTTCCTCTTCTGCCCATCACTCGTGGCGTGATGGCGTTAACACGCTGCCAGTGCGGGGACGCTTCTCCGACAGCTCCTCGGCCGCACAGCCTGTGATGGCTGTGCGGCCGATGAGAGGCAGCAGCACAATAAGGCAACTGCCCATCTGTGCACACGGGGCCACTGCGGGCCCTCAGAGCTGATGATCTGTGACGGGTCCTGCTGTGTTAGACCTGTGGCCTACCGGAGGCCTCAGGTCCGACACTGTGACCCGGATGCCAAGCTCTCCCAGCGTAGCGTCCGGGTCACAGTGCAGAAACCCAGCGAGTGGGCAGCCTGGCATGCGTGCAAGCAGAGATGGTCCTGAGTGCCACCTCTGGCACGCGTGCCATAGGTTCACCAACGCTGACCTAGGGTCTAAAGTCCCACTGGTAGACCATAAAAATGGTTACTTTATACTACATATCATCTGCAGGGGGAACTCATGGGTAAATATTTGTCAGCTCTCCAGCTTCTTCCTGGGGGAGTAGTAGTTGATCAGGGATCAGAAGACATATTGGCAGTGATCAAATGATCATTGGGTCCTTTGCTTACAAAAAGGGGTTGTCCAGCTGGGACAAGTCTAAGTAACAATGTCATGTGGCATATCAGATACCACCCATCATTCTTCTGACTGAATGCAGCTGACATCATTACTTTTGAAATGTTATACTATTGTAGTCTAGGGAACGCATAAAAACTTCTTCTCACATGTTTAAGTCAAGTTCGAAAAGTTTAGACAACTCTTCATTATGGTTTACAATTCACAATTCACTTGAGTACAATTGAAATCAACCACAGTGAAATCCAACCGTAAACCTCAAGTGTTTGTTTGTCTGCGGTAACCCCTCACCAGCCTGATCCAAACTACTTCAACCAACCTCGTTTTTATATCCTACTGCTTAAAAACACTGGAGTCGACTGGGAAGACAATGACCTGACCCAGAACAGCATTAAGACGTGAATATCTTCGAGTGTTTTTAAAGAGCCATTGTGAGGTTTTGGCATCACGTAACATACATCACAATATCACACGTTATAAAGCATTTCCACAGATGGGAGATTTTGTAGCAATACATAAAGACATAGCCAAGCAATTATACATCTAATATTAACAGATGTAGCTTCGAAAATGGCTTCATGTAGTTTGAGTGACTGAGGAAGGACACAGTCCAGTTATTCTTGAAGGATTGTGCTGTTCATTAAAGGGGTTCTCCGGGACTATCTTTTTATTTGTTATATGGTTCACAACTGTATTACATTAGACTTTGTATTTTAACTTATTAAAAATGAATTACCTGTCCTGTTGCACAGAACCAGGCAAAGAGCCCTGCGTTCCTTCCCCCATGCAAACCATGTGACATTCATTGTTTACATGGCCTCACTGAATGTTACATCACATTCAGTGGGTGTGCTTTAAAGTCAGGCTCAGCTCAGGAACATTCCCTTGTAGTGGGTGTGACCTGAACAGAGAATGATCTAGCTCCATTCACTCTTGCCATTACATCACACTCAGTGGGTGTGCTTTAAATCCAGGCTCATCTCTGGAACACTCCTTTGTAGTGGGTCTGACCTGAACAGAGAAAGATCCAGCTCCATTCACTCTTGCCAGCCAATAGTTTGCAAAATAAATAGAAGTAATTACATTAGAGTAATTACTTGGGAAGAGGGACTGTTTTCTTATCTTTTAATCCTGCTGGCAGAGCTTACTAACAGTAATGCGAGTAGAGGGCATGAGTTTAGAACTGGGGGGGATCGGTACTGAAAATGATGACTAAAGCTCTGTACAGTTTACATAGTGACTCATGAGACCCAGCTATCATCATTATCATGACAGCAAGTACAGAACTGGGGGGATTACACAATAATGTCAGCACATAGGCATCAACACTGATAATTGTGGGAAGATTGCAATGCAGTCTGGGAGTTGTAGGAAATAGAGGTGCTGTGTTTCTTGTCACCATTTTAATTGAGGAGTTATAGAGCCTATAAAAACAGGCAAGGTTTTCATCATCAATTTTGTTAAGCGCGGTTGTGTGCTGCTATGGCCTCTAATCTCCTGGAACCTGCTGCTGGACCTTGTATTTTCCTAGACAAGACTTCAATCTGTGAAAGGGCTACAAGGACCCAGAGGCCCACTGTGCATATATTGCTACCTGCATTAAGCATTTCTGTGAACATAAATCATCTTGAGTTGGATCTAGTTTTATTGCACTTTTCTTGTAGCACCATTGCCTCCTTGCTTGCTGGACACTGCCCAACCCCTCGCCTTACCATATGGTCCATGCACTTTACAAAATCACTGAAGCAAGCAAGGTGGATGTGAAGACCCCCATCACAAACCTTTGGCTTTATTGGGGCATGGGTTTAGGGGACAATCACATTCCTAGATTTGTGTGAGTAGAATTTTTCTGGTCAACTACTTTACCTTCTTGTTAGTTGTAATCGTATTGGTGCTTAATGGTCAGTGCTGGTCATTGACGGTTTGCATAATTAGTATGACCCATATCTGAGTTGAGAAGATTAGTGGATTATTGCGTAAAGGAATGGAAGGAACCAAGTTATCACTTCTAGTTAATGGTGTAGCCATCTCACAAGTAATGGACAGATCTTCTCACCCAGAAATCACTAGATTTAAAAATAGTGCAGATTTCACCGGTCATGGGGTATAACTGTAAATGGAGGATTGATTAGGACTTAAAAATTTTCACTTGCCCATTATAAAAACTACTGTTGTCAGGCTGTCACAAGGGTTTCTGAGGTTACATAGACACACGCTGTAATTTTTTCTAACGTGGTTGGCATTAAAGAGGCTTTTTCGGGATTAGAAAAATGGGTGTACTTTTATCTTCAGTAAGAGCGACTATAAAAACTGAGTCTGTCTGTCAGCTCAGCCCCATTTACTTCAAAGACTATTGCTCTAACATTATCCTATATATGATTTATCTATCTATCTATCTATCTATCTATCTATCTATCTATCTACAGTATCTATCTATTTATCTGTCTATCTATCTACAGTATCTATCTATCTATATCATATCTATCTCTCTTTACGTATCTATTAGGTATCTTGCTATCATAGTATCTATCTACATTCTATCTTCATCTATAGAATCAATCCAGTATGAAATTATCATCTTAAAATAAAAATAATGAGTCAATGTACTAATTTTCTTCATATTTTTCTTGCCGTAAGGGAATGCCATGCTCCTATTATGCTATGTTCACTAGAAGATTTGGCTTTATCTATCTATCTATCTATCTATCTATCTATCTATCTATCTATCTATTCTATCTATCTATCTATCTATCTATCTATCTATCTATCTTTATGTGTGTCTCATATCTATCTATCTCATATCTATCTATCTATATATATATATGTGTGTGTGTCTCATATCTATCTATCTATCTATCTATCTATCTATCTATCTATATGTGTGTCTCATATCTATCTATCTATTTTATCTATCTCATACTTCTATCTATCTATCTATCTATCTATCTATCTCATATTTATCTATCTTTCTATCTCATATCTATCTATCTTTCTATCCATCTACCAATCTATTTACCTCAATATCCTTTTTATTCCGTGGGGAACCATTCTTTGTCTCCCCCCTAAGATGTTGATTAACTCGTTCGGAAGAATGTATTATTGACCTTCTGCCACTTTTGAAAAGGTAGGTGGGGCACAATGGAGGGATTTTTTTACCTCAAATGTCCCAATATATTAATTAGAATTAATGGCAGGCGATTATTTCGGAAAGCTTTACCTGCTCTTAGCTGATGTAGACCTCAGTGTATGTTGTACAGACAGTTAAGGATGCACGAAATCTAGGTTTTAATACATTTTAGTAAATCCTACTTTATAACGTTTTATATAAAATGAAGATTATAATAAATTTTACCCAGCAACATTGGTTTTTTTGGGCAATTATGGGATAAACTTTGTGCATGCTCTCTGTTATACATACTAGACCACTGGTGTCGAACACAAGGCCCGCGGGCCAGATCCGGCCCGCCACCTTGTGTTATCCAGCCCGCGGCTTATATTCAGTAATGGTGTATTATTTACTTACTATGTGGTAGTGATATGTGGTCATGGAGTGGCGGTATTATTTAGTCACTATGTGGTGGTGATATGTGGTCATGGGGTGGTGGTCACTATGTGCTGGTGCAGGGAAGGCAGAGGCAAGGAGAACAGAGGCAGAGGCACGGAGAGCAGAAGCATCTTTGGGTAGGTCATGGTGCCTCAGCAGTGCCTGTACCTTTTAGCTGCTTATGTCCACCATCCCTCCCTGTTTCACCAAAGCAGTAAGGGAGGGAAACCTGGATGTAGCACACTGACAGCAGTAAATAAAACAGGAGTGTTATGAACAGCAGTGGTGGGCCCTTCTTTTCCCTTCCTACCGTAGGCCCACCCTGCATTTTGCATTTGCAATAAGCATATGACTATGAGTACAGTCAGGGAGCTATTTCTCTACAGGGGGCATATATACCTGCAGGGGATAGTTATATCTACCTATCTACAGGGGGTTGTATACCTACTTACCTACATACATATGGTAAATATAACTACCTATCTACAGGGAGCTGTATATTTACCTACAGGGAGCATACCTGATATACCTGTATATCTACAGGGAGCTTTTTACCCACTTATCTACCTACAAGGGTCATATGTACCTATCTACCTATGGGGGGCAATATATTCTTTCTGGTTGCCCTCAAAGGGCTAATTATAATAGCAATACTGTACGGATGTAACAGTTAAGGAGAAGTTCCATATACACAGTTTTAAAATTTTGTGCCCTTTAAGGTATGCCGTGAGGCTGACGTGGCCCCCGGTGAAAATGAGTTTGACACCCCTGTACTAGACCATATTTATCAGGGCTGCTTGGTTTCTTTAGCTCCCACTCGCCTTTAGATAAAGGTCGCTTTACCTTTGATTCTGGGGCATAATTGTTCTGTAAAACATTAAGATTACAAATGTCTTGAATTTCTTCAGAAACAAAAAGGCAATGTGTGTGTCTGTGTGGAAGTCACTCACCCCCATAAACTGTCTGGAGTCTATAATAGAAGCAGACAGGCATTTTACAATTACAGATCTGGGCTAAACAGGATTTAGAGGGAGAGAACTGCAAAAGGTCTGTCCAACTGCAACCCAAGAATCCGCTTAGCCAAAGGAATTACCCGTGACATTCTGACTGTGACATCAGAGGATTTCCCTTTATCTGTCGCTAGTTCTTTAGGAACATTTCCAGAACCAGAAGAAGTGTCTATATAGTTTTTTGAACAAAGATAATCCACTCTTACCCACCTAGAAAATCTTCCATGTTCAGTCTATAAAACCCGAATGCTCAAAATGTAAAACATTATCTGTAAAATGGGCAACACTGCCCTATCCTCTATTACTTGCTTGTCAGTACTTGAAGAGGTTGGATTTTCCTCCATAGAATACGCTCAGTATCACAACTATGAAGTATAATGTTGTACCATGTTGGCCACAGAAAGCAGTAGAGGAGTGAAGAAATCAGGCAATACCTTTTAGAGGCTGAGCATATTTGATGGTAACCTTATGAGAGTACTAGCTCTCTTCTTCAGACATGATGTTATACAAGGAAATAAAAAATTCACAGACTTATACACACATTATACATTGGCCTTTAAATGATCCTAAAAACTTTAAAGATAAAATGCAATATAAGCAGAGAGTATATTTACAACAGGTCAATAAAATACAAACTAGTGCAATGTGACAAGAGGGACATTAGCTCTTGCTGATATCTGTCAGTTGTAATTTGTGGCTTCCATTGACAGAACAGTTCAAGCATAGGGCGACATGAAGCTAGCAGGGATATTGAGCCCATATTGCAAAAACTAAGTATCCATGCTAGCTTCACGTCACCCTATGTGTGAACCAGTCTATCTATGGTGACGAAAAATGACATGTATATTTACTATTTTGCCATAGGCAAACTTAAACTCTATCAGTTCTCTATCTATTAATAGATAGAGAAGTGATAGAGTTTAAGTTTGCCTATGGCAAAATAGTAAATATAGTGATCAAAAGTCACTCTTTGTTCTCTTGCGAGATTCCCAATTTTTTGGAGATTATGTGAAAAATGACATGGGCTCAATATGCATTATGTCTGCATGTTGCCCTATGTGTAAATCAGTCTATCTAGCTATGAAGGCCACAAAAGACATGGGCTCAATATCCATTCTAGGTTCATGTTGCCCTATGTATAAATTGGTCTTTCTATGGAGGCCACAAATTACAACTGATTGATAACACCAAGAGCTAATGTCCCTCTTGTCGCACCTCAGTAGTTTAAATTCAAATAACTGTGGCCCATTATGGACTAATTAAACCATCTAATGGGTCTTAGGAAATTTGGAAAAAGCATTACTGCTAACTAGAATACATGAAAAAAATTAGGCTCTTAGTTCACACTTTTGGCCAAAAATGTTTAAGCCCATCTCCCAGTCTTCAAGGGGACCTCAAATGCAGGTGGGTCCTACGCTATTGTTACCTCTTTTGGGTCCTGTTCAGACCTGCACACTTCAGGGAGCGAAGATACCTGCTTCAAAGAACACTGCATTGATTTTTCGCCAGACAGTGTTTTACACCGCCCGCGGTCTGAAAAACTTATATGTTTTTTGGGCAGAAAATAAACATATGGGTGCGAAGGGGGACGGCTTGAATCTGCAAACCACGGAGAAAAGCCTTCCCCCCGTGTAAATGCGGCCTTATTGTCTTCAGGAGTCATGTGTTGTACTTGCAAGCACTGACTGTAGAAACATGGTCACGTGAGAGATCAAGGTGATAACCTCTTAAAGGGGTTTTGCCACGAAGTAAAATTGACGTGGGAAGTTTATAAACTAAATAATAAACATTTTCACCATTCATCATTATTAAAAATTCTGCACAATTTTTGTTTTAGCTGCTCCTTTAATGATCAATTGTTTACAGCTCATCTCCAGGGGATACGACCAGGGCTGAGAGCTCCTCAGTCCTGTTTGCACATGCTCAGACATCACCTCTCCTCTCAGGCAGCTACTGAGTGTTCAAACCCTAGGTGCTGTCACTCTACTCCTGTCCTCTGTACTCCTTAGTAATTAGTCAAACAGTGCAAATAAATAAAAAAGAAACCTCAATCAGGTGCATTGATAAAGAGAAATAAAATCCACAGGTTTGGTTCCTGCAGGGATTTGAACCGAGGACCCTTGTGCCTGGAGGCAAAAGTTTTACCTCTGAGCTACAATATAGCTACGTACATTTCTACAGATAAACAGACCTGTCTCTGACTAGAGAGAGGATAGGATTGGTGATGTCATCCTGCTGGGTCACATGATAGGCAATTCAAACAAATCACACACGCCCCCTTCTGAGCACACAGAGCTGAAGAGCGGGACGCAGGAAGTATGAAATGAGACCGTGGCAAAACCCCTTTAAAGAACACCCTTAAAGTGAACCTGTTACATTGAACATGCAATCTAATCTGCGGGGAGCATGTTATAGGGCAGAAAGAGCTGAGCAGATTGATTTGTAGTTTTATGGAGGAAGACTCAGTAGAACTAATAATTTATTCATTTAACTTACTGCTTCTTCTGGGTTAAAGGCCTTTTCTCACCATGCAGTTTCACAAAGTCACAGGCAGCTCTAGACTCACACTTCCTGGTCAGACTCCGGGACGGGTCTATAGCAGTAGACATATAAGCTCTGCTATTCCTGTTACAGTGACATGACTGCATAAGATTTAGAAACTGAAGTACATAAGAGCTCTAAAGGGTAAAAGCCTGTAATTTTCTTAGGTAAACAAACTCTGTTGCTAGAAATAAGACTCTGCAGGGAGTGACTTACCATGATTGAAATGGCAACCTGTGGAGCAATCAGATATGAGTCAGAGGACAGAGAGGTGGGGAGAGGTGGTCGGTAACCAAGAGAAGCTTGTGTACTCTAAGAAGAGATAAAATCGTCTTTATTTCTTGACCAAAGCAAAATCTAAACAACAATGTACTTGGTAATAATCTTCATTTACCTTTCTCCACATGTTAAAAGCTAATTATTGTAGTGAGAAAACCCTTTTTTAGGAGTCCAGTGGGCGGTCTTATCAGTGATTGACAGTCTTTATTAGAAGTGTGCATACAGAGATACCTGTGAGCCACTGATTAGACCTCTCACTGGAATCCTTACCTTGAATAAGAAGTAAGATAAATGAATAAACTCCAAGTTCTACTGAATCTATATATGCAATATATCAATCTGCTCAGCTTGTCCTGCCTATAACATGCTGCCTGCAGAATAGATAGTATGTTCGATGTGCCAGGTTTGCTTGATCATCTATTTCCATAGCTGTGATACTTCTAATCATTTATGGAGGAATATCCAATGTCAAACAACTAGTAGAGGATTAGGCGGTGTTAGCTGAGAGCATGGGGCAATTGCCTTATGGTCCTTCAGCAGAGGCGTAACTTGAAGTTCTTGGGCCCCAATGCAAAAAGTGTAATTGGACCCCCCAGTTACCATGTGTTATTTATAATACTGGTGTCTTCTAATATAGCAGGAGGGCCTGGTAGCGACTGCTACCTCTGCACCCCCTATAGCTATGCCCCCGTCCTTCAGTGTTGTAACCAACCAAGCACTGTAGCCTTGGATATTTTGCAGAATATGTTAACATGTATATGTCTTATTGAATCAGCTTGAGTAGATCTCTAGTGGACTCCTTAGAGTCAAACATGAGAACTACTTTTTACTGTGGTTGGTTTATTGGAACAAGACTGAACATCAATTCAACAATTTCGGGCTACAGGAGAAATCTTCATGGTATTCGCACTTATTATTTCTAAGACATCAAATTCCATGTTATTTATGATATGATGCCCAATTGACGGATTATTTTGGTCATTGCTATGGATGCACAGTGTGAGTCAACAGCTTTGGTTTTTTTGGTTCATTTATTCACACGTTGCGAGTCTAGGAACATGGTTTTGTTTATTTACGTAGCTTAAAAGCTTATTGATGTGATGTGCACCCTTCAAGACTCGCCTTTTACTGACGTAAAATGGGTCTAGGTGTAACCCTAAGAAGCGGCACATAACAAAAACTCAGCAAGAAATCTGTAACCATCTGTTACGTAGAGCAGACTCTGTTTCATGGGAATTGAAACTCCATCTCTGATAATGATGATAGTGATATAAGTCAATGGACTCACTCTGCTTCCCCTCTGTTATCCTTATTTCATAAAGAGGACTTCCACTTAAAAAAAAAATAGGTGTTTCTGTAATCACTCCCCAACATTGGCTTTGTATTCAGAATAGACATTTTGTTTAACCTACAGTATCCATGGGAAAGGTGACAAAACTGAAGATGGATGAGGGTTCAACAATTGAGACCCACACCAATAGCTTAAAGGGAATGTGTCATCAAAAATTACTTATTGCTTAACTCACATTTTTATGTTCAACAAATTTTTAAAGAATTTTTGGTTATTTTTTTTAATTTTCCATGTCACTTTTAATATTTTTTAATAATTCTTAAGTCCTGCAGTTTTCACTTTGGCCACTAAGCCTAATAATAGTCTGACACTTCCTGTTCTGTACAGAAAGATTCTCAGTTGTCTGCTCATTATCTAGCACAAAGAAGGTCAAACTGAAAGGAGACAGCAGTGTGGATAGATAACACAGGATCCACCAGTCACAAGAGGAGATAGTCACAGTTCACCCTTTCACCTTCCTGCACAATGACTTCTTCCCAGGTGACAGAGCGTGATTAGAAAACTCTGTTATAGAAGTGAATGGGACTGTCAGTCTTAAGTCTCCTATGTGCATGAAGCTACTGTAAAGCATCTCTCTGACTGCTGTTAAAGCAGTGCAAACAAGGTCTAGTGGCCAAAGTGAAAACTGCAGGACTTAAGAATTATTAAAAAATATTGAAAGTGATATGAAAATAAAAAAAAAACAACCAAAAATTCCTAAAAGACATGTTTAACATAAAAATGGGACTTAAGCAATGACTCGATTTTTGATGACACATTTCCTTCAAATGTCCCTCCCCACCACTTGTTTCAATGTACACATAAAAATCAATTCTCTTTCAAGCTACACAGTGTTTTTGTTTTTGTGTGACTGTAGAAAGTGCCATACCTGTCCATGGTCTCTGCCCGATACTGCAGCTTAGCTCTATTCTCTTGACATAAAATACCAGAGATGACCCAAGAACATGAGTTACACTGTTTATGGGAAAAAAAAAGGCAAAACCTTCTCTTCTATTCACAGAAAACTTATTTAAAGGGGTTGTTTAGTTTAGGAATCCAGCTATCATATACCCTATTGGGGAACTCAGTGTTGACTCCTGTGTGTGTGATCATCATCTCTTGACCAGAGTGGAAAGGTATTACAAAGATTGACTCTCGCTCTGGAGGACTTGCCCTGTCCTGTATTACACAGACAACCCATTGATGTGATAGGTACTGTGTAAGAGCCTAATTCCTCCTGTTGTGGGGCTGGAGGGAAACTGAACACTATAACACACTAGGTTTTATCTCATATTGGAGATGATTTTTGAAGATCTCAAGCAAAGGAGGTTTTGTAACCAGACTATTCTCAAGTGACCTTCTGAACCAATAGAAATTGATCAAAGTGGAGAACCCTTTTAGGGTAGGGTAGGTTCCTGACAGGAGCGCCCTTGTCAGGGCGAGTACCCTGTGATGTAAGGAAGGGTATTATAGGTTGTGTAGGGTGGTGGTAGTTTACATTTTTTTTGTGTCCCCTTTTCTGATATACCCGTTATAATTTAGGACCATAAATGGCTTTTTTGTTGTAGTGTTTCCCAGTTTTTATTATCTCTAATAAAAGTTAGGTTTTAAATACACGTTTATGTTGTATAAATAACCCTTTTAGACTGCAAAAAATGAATCTAATTGGCCAGGTTGGGGTTAACATGGCATCTTATTTTGGTAGGGGGCCTTTAATATTACTCCATACTAAACAAAATATTTAAAACACTCCTTATTATTTGGGATAGGCTCACTGTGTTGGGTGTAGAAAATTACACATGGAAGCAGATGACTGGAAGGTCGTCAATGGAATAGAAAACACATAGTCAATGATGTGTTCTGTCCGGACAGTGATAACAGCAAAGTTTACAATGCCATTAAAAAAGTGGGCCCAAAACACCCCATCTATCTGTCTCCCCACCCCTCTGACACAAGAAGTGGAAGCCATATTATGGATAATACCATGAACCGTTTCCCACCTCCAGTGGGTGCTTTTTAGTTTTTCTTTCTATCCTTTTCATGTGGAATTAGGACCATCAAGTCACCTCCCCTTGTAATGAATTGAATGAGCTCCCAACTTTTGAATTGTATTAGTTATTTCTATACATAGGGGGAAATGTATGAAAACTGTCTAGGTCTAGGACTTTCTTTGTTGCCCATAGCAAATAATCAGAGCTTCACTTTAATTTTTTTAGACGATATATGAAATTAAAGGGGAACGCTGATTGGCTGCTATGGGCAACAAAGAAAGTCCTAGACCTAGACAGTTTTCATACATGAGGCTTCTAGTTTCCTTTTAGGTATAGTGACGGAATTGTATGTACGTGATACATTCCATTTTTTACTGACTTTACTTCTTCGACCCCTTGCATTTTTGATAGTTTTATTTTTTACTTTTACTTCCATTATTATTTTTCTACAATATAGATTACCAATGGGTATGTTAATGTTAGGCTAGGTAAAATTTGATGCGGGACAAAACAAAGCTTATTAAATTAAACCCGGTAGAACATACTGTAGAGTACCATAATTATTGAAAAATATAATTTCTAGTCATTATGATTTCATAATAGGGTCTTTGTATATAGGGAGTAAACAAATTTGATTCAATGTTTTTTTTCACTTACATTTTTTTTCTATTTTGTTTTCTAATAAGCCTGACTGTTCCTTTTGCGTTTTTTCCTTAAAAAAAGCTGAAAAGGTTATAATTGATTATTGAATTATTGATTATGATGGGATGTCTTTCCTTTTTGATGCACTAAGGGCGACATGTATTAACGTTGGCGCTCACAGGCCAGTTCTAAATCGCTTTGAGGTAGTGTAGAAGCTGTTCTTCTGCAGGTCATACATACAGGGCAGTGTAGAGCCAATACCACAAGTCTGGCTCAGGCACCACCTTTACCCTGTGTCTGTTCTTCTGCAGTCATACATACAGGGACAGTGTAGAGCCAATACACAAGTTTGGCTCAGGCACCACTTTACCCTGGTCTGGCTGTTCTTCTGCAGGTCATACATACAGGGCAGCGTAGTGCCAATACCACAAGTCTGGTTCAGGCACCACCTTTACCCTGGTCTGGCTGTTCTTCTGCAGGTCATACATACAGGGCAGTGTAGACAATACCACACGTCTGGCTCAGGCACCACCTTTACCCTGGTCTGGCTGTTCTTCTGCAGGTCATACATACAGGGCAGTGTAGAGCCAATACCACAAGTCTGGCTCAGGCACCACCTTTACCCTGTCTGGCTGTTCTTCTGCAGGTCATACATACAGGGCAGTGTAGAGCCAATACCACAAGTCTGGCTCAGGCACCACCTTTACCCTGGTCTGGCTGTTCTTCTGCAGGTCATAGATACAGGCGCAGTGTAGAGCCAATACCACAAGTCTGGCTCAGGCAACACCTTTACCCTGGTCTGGCTGTTCTTCTGCAGGTCATACATACAGGGCAGTGTAGAGCCAATACCACAAGTCTGGCTCAGGCACCACCTTTACCCTGGTCTGGCTGTTCTTCTGCAGGTCATACATACAGGGCAGTGTAGAGCCAATACCACAAGTCTGGCTCAGGCACCACATTTACCCTGGTCTGGCTGTTCTTCTGCAGGTCATACATACAGGCGCAGTGTAGAGCCAATACCAAACGTCTGGCTCAGGCACCACCTTTATCCTGGTCTGGCTGTTCTTCTGCAGGTCATACATACAGGGCAGTGTAGAGCCAATACCACAAGTCTGGCTCAGGCACCACCTTTACCCTATTCTTGCTATTCTTCTGCAGGTCATACATACAGGGCAGTGTAGAGCCAATGACTCAAGTCTGCCTCAAGAACCGCCTTTACCCTGGTCTGGTTGTTCTTTCTCCGCAGCAAGTCATAACTACCTATGAAGTTGGTAGACACCCAATCTACACAGTCTGGTCAGCACCACCTTTACCCTGGTCTGGTTGTTCTAACTGTTCTGTGCCTAGGTTTGGCATCAAAGAATCATAGATGTGTCTACTTCTATGAATTTGGTGCAACACCCCCACATCTTTGACACATTAAAGAGTGTTGGAACCGGTGCTTATTGAACAAAAGTTTGGCCTGTGACTGTTCATACATCTATAGAACAGGTCTACTACAGATTTTTGGCCCAAAGTACACCAGAAAACTAAAGCAGCCCCGTTCATACATGTCGCCTTTAGTCTTTTTAGTTGCTTACTGTACTTGGCCTGGAGCTCTTGGCTACTTCTATGACAGAATCTGAATTTCTTACCTTCCTGTTTGGAATATCATATTTTTGGCTTTGGAAAGCTGCTAGGAAACACCGCCGAGGCTTGTAGCAGCTACCCTTTAACTAGGTGAAGATGAGATAGCGAGTACAAGTGATGACATTTCAGCATTGGCAACCTTCTCCAGTGAGAGTTTTATGTATCAGCTTTGGTTTACTCTCGAGCAAAGAGGATTCTTACGAGGAAAGGGAAGACTTTTGGAGAAATGAGAGGTGACTGTCTTCCAACATGATAAATACAAATTTGCAGGCTCAAGTTACTAATGTTTTTGACATTAAAAAACATGTCTGGTGCCAAGTGTCTTTATATTACAACTGTTGAGTCATGGAGAATACACAGAGTGAAAGATAAATGCTTCAGACTCTCATGGAGATCTTATACAGCTCACTTTGGGACTTATGCACATGGAGAACCTGGACAGATAACAGGCCCAAAGCCCATTCGGGGTAGCATGTTCTACTCTTATTCAGCCAAGAGTGGAGTAGATAGAGGACCTACTGCGACTTGGTTACTTAAGGGCCAACATACTCATGAAACCAGTCCTACTTATTCAACATACCTTACTGTACTTGTAAGCACTGACAAAAGTTTAGATGCTGTTTCCTCATAGGAAGCCTTTTATAGTTAATTGCGGTCACTCTGTTTGAGGTTAAACCCAAGTCTATCCTATGCTGCAAGATGTCTATATTATTCACTAAGAAAGAGGCACTGTCAGGTCAAAATGAGTTTGAATGTCTCCTTAATGTGACTTAAAGGGGTATTCTCATCACAGCAAGTGCTGCTGGAAGGGCCAATTACGGTAAAGTTAGCAATTTTCAAAATGCAGGTTTTAAAAAAATATGTATGCTTTGCCTAATACAGGCCTTTTTTTGCATCTTCAACTTGCTCTCTTGACTCCTTGGTTACCGACTGCAGTTGTGTGCTTTTAATGGTTGCCGTTAATGAAGCACTACTGTTGCTTGTGGCCAGGAGAGTGGAGACACGCTTTTTGGTTCATGTGTACTCCCCGTCCCTCTCTCAGGCCCTGACATGGCCAAAGGAACTTCTCAGACACTCTTTGATAATGCTGTATTACAGGCCATAACTGAAAACACACAGTGGTGGTCTGTAACCAAGGAGATAAGAGAGCAAGTTGATGGTGCAAAAAAGAGCCTGTATTAGGTAAAGCAGACATATTTTTTAATAACATTCATTTGGAAAATTGCTTAATTTACAAACATTGGTCCATCCAACAACACTTGCTGTGATGGGAATTCCCCTTTAAATCTTCTGAGAAGATTGGTATGGAATTCTTTCTACTATGGATGAAGAAAGCGCTCCCGAGGGGCATTTTTCTGGAAAATACTGAATATATTTTTATAATTGGTACATTTAAGAAGATAGTAGAGATCTGTAACTTAGTAACTCCTCCATTAGTATTGTGCCTAATTACCACAACAATAATAGGTGAGTGTCATACCTATCTTTTCACCTATACCGATTATGAATGGAGTTTTACTCTATGGGGCATTTGTGTGAGTCTTGTCATCTGGCTCTTTCTATGCCTCAAGTCAACAGTATCAGTCAGTGACCTATCATGAGTATATAACACTACACTCACCGGCCACTTTATTAGGTACACCATGCTAGTAACGGGTTGGACCCCTTTTGCCTTCAGAACTGCCTCAATTCTTCGTGGCATAGATTCAACAAGGTGCTGGAAGCATTCCTCAGAGATTTTGGTCCATATTGACATGATGGCATCACACAGTTGCCGCAGATTTGTCGGCTGCACATCCATGATGCAAATCTCCCGTTCCACCATATCCCAAAGATGCTCTATTGGATTGAGATCTGGTGACTGTGGAGGCCATTTGAGTACAGTGAACTCATTGTCATGTTCAAGAAACCAGTCTGAGATGATTCCAGCTTTATGACATGGCGCATTATCCTGCTGAAAGTAGCCATCAGATGTTGGGTACATTGTGGTCATAAAGGGATGGACATGGTCAGCAACAATACTCAGGTAGGCTGTGGCGTTGCAACGATGCTCAATTGGTACCAAGGGGCCCAAAGAGTGCCAAGAAAATATTCCCCACACCATGACACCACCACCACCAGCCTGAACCGTTGATACAAGGCAGGATGGATCCATGCTTTCATGTTGTTGACGCCAAATTCTGACCCTACCATCCAAATGTCGCAGCAGAAATCGAGACTCATCAGACCAGGCAATGTTTTTCCAATCTTCTACTGTCCAATTTCGATGAGCTTGGGCAAATTGGAGCCTCAGTTTCCTGTTCTTAGCTGAAAGGAGTGGCACCCGGTGTGGTCTTCTGCTGCTGTAGCCCATCTGCCTCAAAGTTCGCCGTACTGTGCGTTCAGAGATGCTCTTCTGCCTACCTTGGTTGTAACGGGTGGCTATTTGAGTCACTGTTGCCTTTCTATCAGCTCGAACCAGTCTGCCCATTCTCCTTTGACCTCTGGCATCAACAAGGCATTTCCGCCCACAGGACTGCCACTCACTGGATGTTTTTTTCTTTTTCGGACCATTCTCTGTAAACCCTAGAGATGGTTGTGCGTGAAAATCCCAGGATATCAGCAGTTTCTGAAATACTCAGACCAGCCCTTCTGGCACCAACAACCATGCCACGTTCAAAGGCACTCAAATCACCTTTCTTTCCCATACTGATGCTCGGTTTGAACTGCAGGAGATTGTCTTGACCATGTCTGTATGCCTAAATGCACTGAGTTGCCGCCATGTGATTGGCTGATTAGAAATTAAGTGTTAACGAGTAGTTGGACAGGTGTACCTAATAAAGTGGCCGGTGAGTGTATATGGATATTGAGGTGGCTCAAAAACCCAAGGGAATGGATCTCCAAGCGGTAGTTCTACAGCAACAATCATGCTATAACAAACATGGACTGGTAGAACATGTTTGTATTTGTAGTTTAGTTTAAACTGGAGCACGTCAGATTTCATACCATTGCCCAAGCTTAAAAAGGGCAACGCTTTAAGTCCTATTAGTCTACTAACTTTCCCAAATCATGCTTCTCTATTTGAAAATGACTTTTACCCATGATTAGAATTACCCATTGTAATAACCAAAGTAATCATGATTAAATATTCAGGCAGGGAGAGGTAGATCCTGCATTACCGATGCCTGCATAGGTCACATTTTGTGATGCTGTATAAGTCAAATGCATATGTTGGTCCTTCTGAGGACCCTGAGATTTTTATTGCTGTATCACTGATGGCGCCTACTTTACTATATAGATGTGTCCTTCTTTACCTTTACTCTTAGCTTTATATATGTGTAGGTATATAAAAAAAAAAACATTTACTGGCTTTCTGTTGGGAGTTTTTAAGTAAATATGTTTCCATCTATAGCCACTAGAGTTATATTTAGGGCTTGGGTCAAAGTCAAATTCGACTCAAATCCGAATACTTAAATTCGGATTGGACTGAAATGAGTTTTGGTGTAAATCGCAAAAAAAATAGTAATAATAATATTTCTAACCATATATGTCACCCTCACTTAAGGTTTGAATTAAGGTTTTCAGGGTTGTCTCACCATGCTGTTTCACAGAGCCACAGGCAGCTTCAAACTCATACTTTCTTACTCTTCCTGATTAAACTGTGGGTGGTTCTACAGCAGTGATTAGCATATCAGCTCTGTATTCCCAGCTCTTCTTATTGCTCTGACCTGAGTGCAGGAGATATAATCTTTAGTGGGCTTCAGAGCTGAAAGTAAACAATCAAAAGTAATTAATCTCCTTTGTTTGTTAGAGATAACACACATAAGCTGCAGTCCATGACGTCACTTCCTGCTCTCTGTCTAATCAAGAAATGAGAGCAGAATGGTAACCAGTGAAACCTGTGTGCACTCAGAGCAGATATAATCTCTCTTATCTCCTGACCAGGGCAATATCAAAAGAGGAATGTATTTGGAAAAAGTCTTGATTTAATGTTCCCTATATGTTGAAAGCTAATCTTTGTAGTGACACAACCTCTTTAATACAGCACTACCGGCGTAGACCCTCTGACACCACTTCTGCTTCAGCATCACTTCTGGTCCTTTAGGCCTGGAAGTGAAGTCTGAGCTGAGGTGATGTTGGACCTTTAAGCACTGTGGAGATGTAAGTTAACCCCATAAGGCCTAATCCCAATTTAGGGTTAGCTCAAAGGATGCGGTTAGGGTTAAGGTTAAACTAGAGACAGAGTAAAAAAAAAATTGGTTTCAGATGTCTCGAGCTTGAATATTTTTATCAAGTCCTGTTGATTAACTGAACAAAGACAGAAAATGTTGGCCAATTTTCAGCTGAGCATTAATAGTTTTGTGGGAAAAAAAATCAGAATAACTAGTAATTTATTCATTTTAATATGCACTCATTCTGGGCATGAGTCCAGTGGGCGGTCTGAATTAGTAGGATCTACCACTGGACTCATAAACCCAAAATAAGCAAAGGTTTAGATGAATAAATAACCAGTTATAATGAATATTTTCTCACAATTACACATACAATATCCAGATGTAGCAGAACTAAACAGAACAGATATTGCACCGTGATATCACGGCACACAATGTTATCTCATCTTTTCAATGCTTTTCAATAGCCTTTGTTTAGAGATCAAAGCATATAACACAAAAAGCCATGATATCCCGGTCAAGCTGTACTCTGCTACATCTGTATGTATCTGCTCAGCTTCTCCTGATTTGTAAGGCGCTGTGCAGAGACAGGGCTAAAATTTCAATATGATGGGTTCCCTTTAAAGGGGTTGTCTCACCACGCTGTTTCACAGAGTGAAAAGCAGCTTACATTCATGCATCCTTTCATTCTGGGTGATTAGCATATCAGCTCTGTAATCAAAGGTCTGCTAATTACTCTGACATGAAAGCAGGAGTTTTTTTTTTTATCTAAAGTCCAGAGAAGATTCAGAGCTAAAGTAAACAAAAGTATTTAGTCTCCTTTGTTTGTTAAATCAGATAAAACTAAGGCTCTCAAGTTGCTGGCAGTTGTGTGAGCAGACCTGTGTGATGACATTATCTCTGCTGTCAAATAAGACAAACATAAGGGGAGAGCAGGGCAGAGCAGATCGGTAATCTAGAGAAACCTGAGTGCACTCAGAGCTGATAAAATCTCTTATCTTCTCAACAACAAAAAAATAAACAAAGCAACCTATTTGGAAAATGTCTTAATTTACTGTTCCCTACAGGTTGAAAGTTAATCTTTGTAGTGAGACAACCCCTTTAAGTAATGAGCTTTTTTTAGGAAAGCAAACACCGTTAAAGCCTCACAGGTTTTTGTTGGTGCTTGTATTGTGGCTTTGTGCAACTCGAAGGTTATATCAAGCTATCTTATGGTATTATACATGAAGAATAATGTGCAGGTAACATAAAGATGCATCTGCATATTTTATTATTATTAGCATACATAAAGTGAATGTGTCATACAGGTTCTTTAAAAGCTCTTAAACACTTTTAAAGGGGATGTACAAGTTTAGAAAAAAAACATTGCTGCCTTCTTCTAAAAACAGCACCACACCTGTACACAGGCTGAGTGTAGCATTGAAGCTGAGACCTATTCCCAAGTACTGGATCCAGAACAAAGGGGCATCTTTTGCATGAAAAAAAAATGGTTTCTTCATAAACATAGAAAGGGATTCTTTACTGTAAGAGCAGTGAGACTGTGGGACTTTCTGCAAGAGGAAAGTGTCATGGGGAACTCGCTAGCAGAATTTAAAAAGGGTCTGGATGCATTTCTAGATGTAATAATATAACAGGTTATCGTGACCGGGATTCTGGAGAAGGGTCTGGATACATTTCTAGATGTAATAATAGAACAAGTTATCGTGACCAGGATTCTGGAGAAGGGTCTGGATACATTTTTAGATGTAATAATATAACAAGTTATCGTGACCAGGATTCTGGAGAGGGTCTGGAGACATTTCTAGATGTAATAATATAACAAGTTATAGTGACCAGGATTCTGGAGAAGGGTCTGGATACATTTCTGGAGTGTATAATATAACAAGTTATAGTGACCAGGATTCTGGAGAAGGTCTGGATACATTTCTAGATGTAATAATAGTACAAGTATAGTGCCAGGATTCTGGAGAAGGGTTTGGATACATTTCTAGATGTAATAATATAACAAGTTATAATGACCAGGATTCTGGAGAAGGGCCTGGATGCATTTCTAGATGTAATAAGATAACAAGTTATAGTGACCAGGATTCTGGAGAAGGTCTAGATACATTTCTAGAGTGTTAATAATATAACAAGTTATAGTGACCAGGATTCTGGAGAAGGGTCTGGATACATTTCTAGATGTAATAATATAACAAATTTATAGTGACCAGGATTCTGAAGAAGGGTCTGGAGACATTTCTAGATGTAATAATATAACAAAATATAGTGACCGGGATTCTGGAGAAGGGTCTGGATACATTTCTAGATGTTATAATATAACAAGTTATAGTGACCAGGATTCTGGAGAAGGTCTGGATACATTTCTAGATGTAATATAACAGGTTATAGTGACCAGGATTCTGGAGAAGGGTCTGGATACATTTCTAGATGTTATAATATAACAAGTTATAGTGACCAGGATTCTGGAGAAGGGTCTGGATACATTTCTAGATGTAATAATAGAACAAGTTATAGTGACCAGGATTCTGGAGAAGGGTCTGGATACATTTCTAGATGTTATAATATAACAGTTTATAGTGACCAGGATTCTGGAGAAGGGTCTGGAGACATTTCTAGATGTAATAATTTAACAAGTTATAGTGAACAGGATTCTGGAGAAAGGTCGTTGATCCAGGGATTTATTCTGATGCCAGATTGGAGTCAGGAAGGAATTTTTTCACTAAAATGATGACAATTGGCTTCTACCTCATGGGGGTTTTGCCTTCCTCTGGATCAACACTATAGCCCAATAAACGGAACTGGATGGACATGAGTCTTTTTTTGGCCTTACAAACTATGTAACTCTATAACTCAATGGAGCTAAGCTGCAATACCAGACTCATGGACAGTGGTGGCATTCAAGAAAGTACACAGCAAAAAGAGAAAAATAAGTCAGCTCACCTGTGATGCAGGATGACCTATATCCAAAACACCGCACGTCCCCTGCTCCAGCAGCATGTATATAGACAATAGGAAAAAAGGGTGATGGGACAGCGTAACATGGATGGTCAGGCAGTAAAAATAAAAACAGCACTTTATTTTGGTAGAGCGAAAAAAATGAAACACCTGGTAATGTGGTCTGACGCGTTTCGGGCAAATGCGCCCTTAGTCGTAGCATTTTTTTCGCTCTACCTTCTGAATATGCCTGTGATGGATATTGTTCTTTTATAATAACAAAATAAAGTGCTGTTTTTATTTTTACTGCCTGACCATCCATGTTACGCTGTCCCATCACCCTTTTTTCCTATTATTCAAGAAAGTAGTCCAAGCCTCTACAACCCCTTACAGCCCAGTGATACAAGGCAGTAGGGCTAGGGACTGCGTGAAGCAACCTTTAATAACATGAAATTAGAAATAGACTGTATTATTGTGCAGAGAACATTTTGGGGTTATCAGTAAACAAAGTAAATCATTGACTATTGAGCAGGTAAATTATGTGACATGTTCAGCCATTTATTTCAGAGGCTGCAATGTAATACATTTACTTGCAGCTTCCACCTTATTTAACGCTCGTGTTGCTCTAATAGGTCCCTGTTCGGTACCACAGTGGTTCGACTGAAAAAAAAATCAGGTTTGGGACATCTAAGAACCAAATATTTTCTCTAACCTTAACCCTATTCCTAACCCTAAACTAGGGTTAGTGTTTATTACAGCTTTTTAGGGGTTCATTTACTATTCAGCAATGCTCCCAGTCTGGTGGTGGTCCCAGTGCAGCTCTCTTCTGGTCCGAGGTTACTTCTAGTTACAGTAACTTAAGGCGACATGTATGAACGGGGCTGCACCAGAAGTCTGGTGTCTTTTCAGCCCGACATCTAGCGCAGTCATGTTCGCTATATTTTTACATCGCCCGCACGCCAATATCAGGCGCATTAGAGAGCGGCACTTTGTAATGCAGCTGATTTCGAGGGGCGTGCATGAGGTGGGGCGCACTACAATTGTAGCGAAGCTATAGATTTATAGCTTCAATACGACAATTCTAGGTGCATTACTGCTGGAACAGGTAAACCACTTTCAAAGTGGTTTACCTGAGACAGAAGTGTTGTCTTAGCGCTAGAATGCGCCTGATTTATAACCCGCAGTAGAGCAGGCTCATAAATCAGGCGCATTCTACACTATTGTTATACGCATAAAAATCTCCCTTAGGGTGTAACCTATAGGTTTTATTAGCTGACATGACATCAGAAGTGACACCGCACCAGAAGTGCCTTAAGACAGTAAATTAATCCCTAAAGACCCTAACCCTGATTTACGGGTAGGGTTGTGGTGAGGGTTGATTTATGGTCTGTTTTTTTTGTTATAATTCAATTCAGATTCACCCCAATTGAATTGCTTTGTCAATTTTGACCCAAATCTAAACAACAATAATAATAATCTTTATTTATATAGCGGCAACATATTCAGCAGCCCTGTACAATTTAGAGGGTATAAGTCCAGCCTAAAAACAAACATAATAAACAAAATGCTACTTACAGATCAGACATTAGGGTCGAGGGTCCTGCTCCCAAGAGCTTACATTCTGATGAACCTACCACCATACAGTACATCTATGTATAGATAAGTGCATCTATATACAGACAGTGCATCTATATACAGATAAGTGCCTGCAACTGCCCGAGTGCTGAGAGTGACAAATATGCGTGACTAATAGCAGGGGGTTAGCAATTCTAGGGGGTTAGCCAATCTAATTCTAGATTAGATCTTGGTGGAACTACCTCAGAAGATGAATTCTCAGGGTGTGGTCTAAACTATAACGGTTATGACTTTGCCTGATTGCGCGGGGTAGCATGTTCCAGAGAACTGGTGCAGCCTGAATAGAGCTTTGGCAAAAGTAACTAAGAAAACGATCCTAAGCACTAACACTAGTCAGGTCTAGGTTGCAATATCAGACATAAACTATCAACAAGAGTGGCACTGTTTCTGTAAAAAAGCAACCATGTCAAAGTGTATGGGCATAACCATGTATGACGTTGGTTTTTTTTAAAAAGAGGGATAGGACATTGGATTTATTCAGTCAGACACCGGGATACAGAAAATGTTTGGTTGCTCCTATTCCAGCGTTTCAATAGAAACATGCACAGGGAGAAATGTGATTTTTTGGGGGTTTTCCTGCAAAGACCCTGATATAAGAATTAAGGAGCCCCTTTTTGCCATCACAGCAGCGCTATTTTGCCCAGTCCTGATGCTATATCTCAGAGATTGGACCCTCGGACCCCCACAATCAGAATATAATCACATATGTTACACATCCTAATGATATGCCTAAACATTCAATGATTGGAATACCTCTTATCACTATTGCCTCTTTCACTCTGCTTTACCCTACGCACTGGTGCTGTCCAGTCTCCGGCTATTATATTGGAGGCTCTTAAAGCTAATTTTCAAGCATTAATGGGAAAATAGAGGAAAACCAGTGCAAGTCGTGGATGAAACGTATTTACACTATACAGCATATCCATTGATGTTATGAAGTAAGGCTCTGGTCACTTCTGCATTACAGGCGTTGTCGCAGAGCGAGAGTCATATTTACAGGAAGAATGGCCCAGCACACAACCATCACCCCAATGGAACCTGATGAACCACATAAGCCCATGGAGCCCATCATGCGCTCTTGGTGTCCACTGAGTGCAGGATCTGACACTGTCATTTCTATTTTTTCTGCTCTTATGATGGAACAGACAGATGGAAATGTATAATGCAGGTATAAACATGGCCTTGGGTGAGAACAGCTACTATAAAGTTATATAAGAATGGATAGATAGATAGATAGATAGATAGATAGATAGGTAGATAGATAGATATGAGATAGATATGAGATAGATATGATATAGATAGATAGATAGATAGATAGATAGATATGAGATAGATAGATAGATAGATAGATAGATAGATAGATAGATATGAGATAGAAAGATATGAGATAGATAGATAGATATTATATAGATAGATAGATATTAGATAGATAGATAGACGGATAGATGGATGGATGGAGAGATAGACAGATAGATAGATAGATAGATAGATATGAGATAGACAGATATGAGACAGATAGATAGATAGAAAGATAGATATTAAATAGATAGATAGATAATTTAGATAGATAGATAGATAGATAGATAGATAGATAGATAGATAGATAGACGGATAGATGGATGGATGGAGAGATAGATAGATAGATAGATAGATAGATAGATAGATAGATAGATAGATAGAAAAAATAAGGAAATGGCAGCACATTCAAAATACAAAGATAAAATGGGTGCAAGCAGAAAAAAAGACGCCCGTCTGGGTCTGGTATTTAAACTTAAGAAAATCTGCAGCACTCACAAATGATGAAAAAAAGTTAACAGTGCTTTATTGCATGTCCAATGGCGATGTTTCGGCTCAGACTGAGCTTTTCTCACGATTTCTCAAGCTGAAATGTTGCCATTGTACATGCAATAAAGCACTGTTAACTTTTTTTCATCATTTGTGAGTGCTGCAGATTTTCTTAAGTTTAGTTAGATAAATAGACAGATTCACAACGACAGCAGGCTTCAATGTGTCCATTTTTTATAACATAGATACAAGATGGAAAAATTGACAGATATAGATAAATAGAAATATACATCAATAGATCAACAAATTTATAGATATCTAGATCATAGATGAATAGACAGAAAACAGATAGCTAGATCGATATAAGATAGATACACAGATAGATAGATAGATACATAGATACAATTAGATATCTATATATAGAAAGATAGCTAGATAGATAGATAGAAAGAAAGACAGACAGATAGACATCTAAGCCTTTCTTTAAACCCTCAACTGTGTCTGCTGGGACCAGCTCCTCCGGCGGCTATTCCACAGATTCACAGTTCTTACAGTGAAGAACGCTTTTCTCCTCTGAAGAGTGAATCCTTTTTTCTTCAGCCGAAGAGAATGTCCCCTTGTCTTTTGAAGGGGCTTTACATGAAATAGCTTTTCCCCATATTTTTTGTAGGAACCATTTATATACTTATATAAATTATAAAGTTATATAAGAATAGATAGATAGATA
Organism: Phyllomedusa bahiana; assembly: GCA_025379985.1. NCBI lineage: Eukaryota > Metazoa > Chordata > Amphibia > Anura > Hylidae > Phyllomedusa > Phyllomedusa bahiana. The sequence continues at coordinate 4,034 of JAODAL010025936.1, read as the reverse complement.
GATAGATAGATAGATACACAGATAGATAGACATGAGATAGATAGATATGAGATAGATAGATAGAAAGATAGATAAAAAGATAGATATAGATAGATAGATATGGTTAGATAGATAGATAGATAGATAGATAGATAGATATATAGATATGTAGATAGATAGATATGAGATAGATAGATAGATAGATAGATAGATAGACAGATAGGTAGATAGATAGATAGATAGATAGATATGAGATAGATAGATATGAGATAGATAGATAATAGATAGATAGATAGATATGAGATAGATAGATAGATATGTAGATAGATAGATATGAGATAGATAGATAGACAGATAGGTAGATAGATAGATAGATAGATAGATAGATAGATAGATATGAGATAGATAGATATGAGATAGATAGATAGATAGATAGATAGATAGATAGATAGATAGATAGATAGATAGATTGGATGTTGTAAATAACGCATACTGTGTGACATGATATCCTATATATGACGCATGTCTCTGAGCAGTATCATCACCCACAGTATATGTCAGAGCCATACATCGGGGACTATACTGACATAGACTTCCGATGAACACTGAGAGATGCAGTGTAAAAGTCGCCTGAGTGAAAATGATGCATAAATCCTTATTTGACCCCCATACGTAGCCTGATGCCAGTCCTCCATCACTTTATGCTCATCACATAGCTTTCTATTAGCAGCACAGCTGGGAGCGGAGACTACATATTTCTTCTGTGCAGCATTGACAAGCTGAATCATAATTTAGAAGAGGACATTGGTGCAGGTTCCCATGAGAAAGCCGTCTAATCACAGTCCCGAACTCCGAAAAAGGTCAGCTATGTTCAGCGCGTCAGCAGTGGTAATAGCATTCACTGCTGGACTGTGCACTGAAAACATCAATTTGAAGACTTTTCTAATGTGAATAAAGTCTAGATGTAGACACATGAGATAGGGGAAGGGGACTGTTTAGTAACAACGTCAATGCCAGGGTCTCATGTTCTGCTCAATGGCCTGAACGATGGCCCTCTGTCCCATAGACCGTGTCACCAAACCTCAGTGCAATGTGTTTGGCATCATTTGACTCCTGGAGAACATTCAGATGAAGAAAGATAAAGAAGTATAAAAAGTTGGGTTAGTGATGTATGTGAAGATTCTGTGGGAAAGCTTGCGTTCTGTTTCTAATAGAATTTCCCATGTAATTGAATCTTATTTGACGGAGCCATAAATATCTGCTTTATTGGAAAAACATTGGCAAGTGTAAAGGAATGTGATTCTAGAAAAAGGCCTTGTTGGCGGCACAGGTTTTGGGTGGTGTAAGGCTGATGTCTCACCACTCTTGGCCTCCTGACATACACATCTATGGGTCTTTTAACACCTGCATTGTCAAGTCCAGTTGTGTTCTTTTATATAATTACATAGTATGGTTGAAAAAAAGACATATGTCCATCAAGTTCAACCAAGGGTGGGGAAAATGTGGGTGAAGGGAGGAGGATAGGGAGTTTAAGCCTAACTTCCTCTACTGATGAAAGCTTTGAAACCCATAAGGCAAGAACCAATCTGCTCTAAGGAAGATTTCATTCCTGATCCCAGAGTTGCCATCAGACTGGATCTAGAATTTTATATGGCTACATACATATTAATATTCTTTAGTTTCAGGTAGTTATCTAAGCCTTTCTTGAAACCCTCAACTGTTCCTGCTGTGACCAGCTCCTCAGGCAGCTATTCCACAGATTCACAGTTCTAACAGTGAAGAAGGCTTTTCTCCTCTGGAGATTGAATCTATTTTTCTTCAGACAAAGGGAATGTCCCCTTGTCTTTTGAGGGGGTTGTACATGAAATAGCTTTTCCCCATACTTTTTTGTAGGGGCCATTTATATATTTATATAAAATAATCATGTCCCCCTGGAGCCATCTTTTCTCAAGACTAAATAAGTTCAATTGTTCTAAACCTCTCCCATAACTAAGATGCTCCATTCCCCTTATAAGTTTGGTTGCTCGTCTTTGTACTCTCTCTAACTCCATTATATGTTTTCTATAAACTGGAGCCCAGAACTGAACAGCATATTCTAAGTGAGGTTGTACTAATGCTTTATACAGCGGTAGAATTACATCCTTGTCTTGCGAAATCCATGCCCCCTTTTAATTCATGCCAATGTCTTTCTTGCCTTAGAGCAATTGATGTGAAAGCCAAGTATGAGTATGAGGGGAGTACCAACTATGAGTACGAATGGAGTGCTCCTCAATGACTCCATACTTTAACTCTAGTTGTTAGTACAGTATATAGATCCTAAAAGACTTCCAAGTTTTAAGAATGGAGATATTTTTATGTACTTAAAACATGTTCATATGAAGATTTTCTTACTCAGATTTGGATGCTTATTCCATGATACATCTAGTGTAAAATATGTCTACCAATATTTTGATTGGGAATTCATGCTATAGAATATCACAGAAAAATGGTACATTATTTTCTTAAAAACAAAGACACAAGGTCTTAATCACAGCTCCATGGCTGGACAATAAACTACAGGCAGTCCTCAATTTACACCATTCCTACTTACATCTGTCCCCTTGTGACAAACGGAATTCTGGCACTTGTAGTTCCATGTTCCAGTAGCTGTGGAATGCCAAGTTCCAGCATGCCACAACAGCACATGAGGTGAAATCTTCTTAACTGGCACAGACAGCAAAACAAATGTAAAAACCCTCCCCTGCACTATCCAAAACTAAAAAAATAAACCCTTTTGTTCTGATGTTACATTTAATAAATATACCTGTTCTGACTTACATACAAATTAAAATTAAGAACAAACATACAGTCCCTATCCCATTCGTAACTTGGGTTATTCCTAGTAGGAGGCAATATAAGCCCCAGTGCTACATGAGATAAGACAGACAGGAGCAGATACTGATGAACAATTGCTCACATGCCCATCCACCAGGGGGGCAATTACCTAGTAAAAAATTGCAGATTCTACAAGAACTAGTTCACACCAGTATGCAGAAAATTCTGCATCATAAAGGAGAGATTGCTGAAATGCAAAAATACGGATGAACAACCACTCACACACCTGCTATCCATGAGATGGGTGATTGCTTGTAATACACACAGGTAAGGCTTACATAGGATGCCAGTTATACGGTTATGTGTGTTATACCATGCTGGCGTACTACCAATTGATGCGCCCTTACTATTTGATTGAGCAGGGGTTTCCCAGCATATGCCAAGTGCCTAACACGAATACTGCAAACACAACACAGTATCAGCAGCACTCAAAAGCACTAAAAAACAGTCAAAGCAGACAGGAATTTTTTGGAAAAGCATTTCTGCTACTTTGGAAAAATTTTTAAAATGTTGAGGTTCTTAGTGTACATTTTTGATCAAAACTGTAAATGCCCACCTACCGTCGGCAAGGTGACCTCCATTCAGATGGGAACCTATGCTATTTGTTACCTCTCTTGGGGCCACATGTATGAAACTGTTTAGGTCTAAAAGTTTTAGACCTAAACAGGTTCATACATGTGGCCCTTGGTGTCTGTTCAGGCCTCCACATTCAGGGAGAGAAGATTCCAGCTATAACCTGATCTGATTAAGAAACCTTTTCCATCCACTAGGAGGGCAACTGCTAGTTCACACCAGGATGCAGAAAAACCACAACAACATCCAGGGGAGATTGGTCAAATGCAAAAACACAGATAGGCAACCATTCACACGCCTGCTATCCATGAGGGGGGTGATTGCTAGCATTACCATTGCATTTCGATAAGGCTTATACATAGCTCCAGTTATAGGGTTACGTGTGGTTTACCATGCTCGCTTACAACCAATTGATGACACTTATACAATTTCATTGGGCAGGTTGCCCAGCATATTCCAAATATTGACACCGTCTGCTCCCCAGTATTACAGGGCATACAGAAAAAAATATTAAACATGAGGTATCGGTTGATATTTTGGTCAAAGCACACGAGCTCGTAACCCAGTCAAGCATTCTTATTGTCTTGTGAGTCCCTACACTAACTTTA